>JBBMKA010000018.1:1698852-1742180 GCA_037833695.1 Sechiopsis laciniata
AAATGTTAGTAATTTTTTTTATCCATCCTTTTAAATGGATAATATGTTAAATGAAAAAAATTTAACTTAACATTATACGAGGAAGAGATCCCGAATTTGAATCAGCTAATTCTTTTTTTTTCTCATTATTATAATTATTAATTTTGAAATATTTGTTTGAATAAACCTATTTCAATTGGCTAAATTATAAACCAATTACAATAGGTTTATTTTCTCCGAGAAGTATCTCAATTGATTGATGCTCGAGACTTTCAAAATATGCTTTCTCGAATTTTCTTCGAAATTCTCAAGTGAGCTTAATAATTAATTGGATCATGGTATCAGATCTCGGTTCTTTAAAGAAAAAAAAAAAGGAAGTATGTTTATTCATAAATACAAGTTTATATAATACTGGTAAAACAAAAGAATAACAAATTGCCCAATTCACAGGGAAAGTAAAATATGAGAGGACGGCAGTCGTAGGGCAAGAAGAAGACCAGCAGGAAAGATAGAGGTCGGGCAAGGACAAGGGCAGGGGCAGGTCACACACGGGCAATGAGTTACAAAACCGCGGCAGTTTTATACTCCCACCAACCAGCCGACATAAAGCGGTTTCATTCCCTTGTCTGCCCCCGAAAAAACCACCTTCCACAGCACACAATATTGGGGGAAGAGGTTTCTGGTAAAACCGCCTAACCACCAAAACCGCCCTTTCTCTTGTCGGTTAGTGGTTTTTGTTTGTTTCACAGTAACCCCACGATGACTTCATCCACTAGCCTTCAACTGCAACGCTACAGTACTTCACAACAGCTTAGTTTGGAATTACACTAGCTTCTAAAAATAATTAATTATTATCGCAACTAAAAATTAAAAAATGCTTCTTCTTTGGTGCCATAAAATTTTTAATTTCTTTAAAATATATTATTGAAACAAAAATTTTATGGTTCCAAATGGTGTTACATCACTCTTATGGAGGATTTGCTTCCTTATTCGTAAGATAATAAATATTATTTCTAAAAATATATAGATTAAATATTTTTTAAAAAAAGAATAATAATTATATGTTTAAATGTTAGAGATACTTATCAATATCTTTATAAAAAATATAAATGTGTTCAACAGCATCAATATATATCCTATGGATTCAAATTTCTTTATTTTTAATTATTGTAATTTCAAATATATATATATTCCTCTAAATACTAATTTATTTTGAGTTGGAATCCTAGATTTTTTTACCAGTGAAATTAAGATTCAAAGATAAATAAGTTGGATAAAGTATTTGGTTAATTAATACTAAGTTATTATAGTTTTCTAAAAGGAAAAAAAAAATTGTAAAGACATTATATAAAATTCAATAATTAAATGGTTATAAATTTAATTTTTCCAACCTTTCATTATTATAAATTTTTACAAAAGAAAGATACACATAGTGTTGAGTTTGATATCATTTAACTATTTATATATTTATATTTAAACGATTTTTTTTTTTTAATTATTTTTTTTTTTCAGAGTAGTCACTCTTACCCTAAAAATGTATTTGTAATTTAAGCTTTAAAGACTTTAACAATTTTCTAAAAAGATCCATAATTCAAGAAATAATAAGTTTTAATCCTCACATCCCTAATAATAGCTCAACTCAAATATGAATTGTAACAATTTAGTCTATACTCTAAGAATACTCATCAAGAATAAAATCTCCATTTCTTTCTTTTTCTTTTTTTTTTTTTTTTTTTTTTTGTGTATAACGCTTAAAAATACATTTGGTATTTAAAATGTTCATTAATTCAAATATATAGGTTACACTTATCATTCACAATGGAATAATATCAACACTATTTAAAAAAAAAAACTAAAAAATTGATTTTAGAAAATCTAACCTTTGATTTATTGATTGTTAAATAAGTGAGTTATAATTCTATTACTAAAAGCACTTTTTTGACGACATGAGAATTTAGAGCTATAGATCTCTAAATTAGGCACCATTAATTTGTTCCTAAACTGTGGCACCGAAACAATAAAACTAAAAGCAAAAATGTTAGAGGTCACTTCAAAAATTAATTTTTAGAGCCCCTTTGAATTTAAGACCTTAAAAAGAGCACGCTTTCAAAATTCAAATACTCAACCACCGCATTGCTGGAAGGATTTAAACATTTTTACTCAATTAAAGCTTGGGATTTAACCAAAATTAATTGATTAACGTTCCTCTTATTTGTCGCCAGCTACCTTCCATTTTATTCTCGCAAACCAAACCAAGAATTTGCAATTTCTCTCATGCCTATATGGGTTTGGTTTTGGGAGTCACATTCAAAACATGGAAATTAAACACCCAAGGCAGTAAAACTCAAACCAATCAAACTAAATTCATCCGTGACTATCATCATTCCTTGGTTACAGTAATAATAAATCATTTTCCCTTTTTAACTTTATGTACTATTAAATATTTTAATTTGCTTTCCGGTGATTTTATACATAATTATTGTTTTGATGCTATGTTGTTAAAGTTTGGCATGTGTTGTTTCATGTTTGGCTGAAATCTCGTAGCCTCGTTCGAATTGGTATATTAGCCTTAGGCCGTTTAGGCAAATAAGAGATTGGGTTATTATAACTCAATTTCGATAGGTTTGTCCAAACTTAAACGTTTTATATAACTTCAATATGATTTTACATAGTCATGCTCTCATTTGAAATTAACCAATTACTCTTTTCTATTATAGTAACATGTGCCTCAAACACTATTCAATATAAATTATATTATAATGATTTGCGTCATAAACACTTTTTATAACAACTTATTGATTATAATGAACTCAACCAATATTTCAAGCATAACTTTGGAGATCTACAAAGTATGTTTTCTTGTAGATTTCAAACTTGAAATGTGCTTGATTTTGAGGACGAATACAAGTATCACAAGTATCTAAGTATGTAGCGACACGAACTATAGAATTAAATGACTAAGTGAGATTTGTTGGATATAAAAAAATTGAGAACAGAAATCTTACCTTACTTTACATATGTTGTACCCTTTTTTTTTTATCACACATATAGCAAGTAAGATTATAAATTAGAATTGACTTACAAATCTATACTTTTCATTATTCATTAATTTTTAAATATTACAAAATCTTGAAATTAGATTATTTTGTTGGGTCAATATGCGCATAACTTAATTAATTCATTCATTCATATAATTACCAATAAAAAGCTAAAAGTTTGTACACTCATGTATATATGTTGAATTATACAAGCAACCCTATAAACTCCATAAAAAATTAAGTTTGAATTTATCCCTGTCGATCATTTCAGAATGCTCTAATAAATTATTTTTTAATATATATAAACATAATTGGAGTTAAAATTCAGAAATGAAAATCTTTATTATAACCAAGTTCATTCTATTAAAAACTTTTCCATATATCCTAAGGAATAAAAAACCCTAAGCCAATATATATCTAACAACACAACAAGAATATCAGATACTATTAAGGATTGATTAATGAAATTGAGTAATATTCAAATTTGAGCAAAAGTCAAATTTGTCTCATTCCAATTTGTTTGGATCGTGGCATACATGCAAGTCAATAAAATTAAGTCAATTTTGTCTTATTCCAACCTTAAACGTATTACAGATGCAATGAACTTCCGCTTAGATCTTCAAAATTGTATGCCAGCTAATCAAGGTTTGATAGAGTTAGTTCATTTATATATTATTTCTTACTAGCTAGCTCATTTTTAATATGCATATATATGTATATATATGACCCATAGAGATACATTACAAAATTGATTAAAAATTGGTTCAAATTGACTTAAATGAAATGAATAAATGACTATTTGATAGGAAATTCGGCCATTCTTTATTAAGGAGTAGATTGACTCTTTAAGTAACGAATAAAGAAAAACAAGGCATAATTTTAGTAGAGATTTGTAATAGAGAACTTTATGAAATTGTAGTGTGCTCAATGAAAAAGAGTTAACTTGGATATGAGTTAGATGAACAAATGATTAATATTTAAAAGGAAGCTCAATAGTATTTTATACGAATGAATGTATGATTGTTAATCGACCAAATTTAAAAATCATAGAAAGAAAAAAATAATATATTATATAAAAAAAAAAATGTAGTGGAAGCTACATTATGACTACATGCAAAATAAACTTTTTTTTTTTAGAAGATAAGAGCCCAATTAACTTACATATGAGGAATACAATAAACATAATAATCTAATATTAATTACTCTAAGGCTAAATAAGAAAAAGAGTATGATTATATAAATGAAAGACAATATTTTGAAGTCAAACATTTTGAGTAAAATAAAAAAAATAAAATTATGCGAATGTATATTTAGTAACCAATTTTAGACCAAAATAAGTAAGTACTCTAGTGACATCATAACTAGTTGGTTACAAGTTAAAATTTTAAATATTGTCGAATTAAAAAATAGTAGCCAATATTAAACTAATATGAAAATTTGTAGAGCGTCATTGTCCATAAAAAAATTGTAATTTTTTAAAAATTGAATTATTATTTATATATAATTAAGAACAAGAGCCCTAATCCCTTTTAAAGGAAAAAATACGGTACTCGTACTTATATGATGATTTTAAGTCATATTTAATTAGTTTCTTTTTTCCACGGGTGACATATAACTAATTACTCTGTTCTTTATTAAAGATACAAATTACAAATAAAAGGGTGTGAATGCAAACCTATGATTCAGTATTAATACCTACTCGTTCAGATTAGGCTTAGATTAGGATAATATAATTAGTTAACGACAACTTAATTCAGTGCAATCTGTCCATAATCTTTTGAAATTGTCTCGCGTGACAAAAAAAAAGGGGGTCAAATTCAGTGGTTACTTGCAATTATATCTAACGTTTTTTTCTCAAAAAATGTTTTTTTTTTTTTTTTTTTTTTAAAGGTTCAATTATAGCTTTAATGTTTAAAAAATAATGGAAACGAGTAATAATATTTTGACTTGATTGATTGTTTGAATGCATTAATGTTTATAAATGCTTACATACCCTCTGAAATTACAAGGAGATCTTGATCTTGTTTGTGTTAATTAATGTAGACAATCTACTTGAGTAAATTTGTAGTTTTTTTTTTTTTTTTTTTTTTTTTTGTAAGTTCAAGTTAAAGGTGATCACGAAACTTACAAAAGGGTTAGAAGTAAATTACCATCAAACAATGAGTCATGCCACCATCCGTTTCAGTAAGTAGATTTATAGTTTGTTAGGCGTTTATATTAAAAGACAAAGAAATAAATAAATGAATAGGAAGTTTATTATTATTATCATTATGTAAAAAAAAAAACATTTTGTTAGTAAAAGAGTTAGAAAATTTGAACAAACTTCTTAATCAAAGATACATCTAGGTTAAACCCACTTTAGTTTAAATGTTTATTAAGGAATCTTCACTTTTGGAAACTTTAAAATTGACTTTATTTTTCATACTCCTCAAAACAACGAGATAAAAAAAAGAAAAAAAAAACCTTTTATTTTTCTATATTCTCGAAGTATATAATGACTTTTAAACCTAAATGAATATTTCTTCCTTTGCAAATGGGTGTTTGATATTAATAGAGGAGAGATTTTGTCTTCAACTTGTTCTAATTTTAAATAAGATAAATAGAGTTTTATTGATTTGGTTGTATCTAAATTTATTTATATTTTTAATTTTATATATATTCAACTTGACCTAAAATACGTTAATTTTTATAATATCAATTTAAATATTGAAAATTTGAAGCACTTGTGACTTTTCATCATTGCTTTCCACAACCAATGGGTAATTCATGTAACCTATTTATATATTGATTTCAAATTACAGTGTAATTTGTAAAATATTATATATACAAAAGTCCATAGTTGTATTCCTCTTCAATTTATTTTAATTAATGTACTTTTAAATGTTCATATTTAATCAATGTATCTTCAATCAAATTTAAAATTGGTTGTTAATGTTATTTTAACATATTTAATCGATGTATTAAGCTTAAAATTATTTAAAGTTTTTTTTCAAATTTAATTCAATAATAATAACTTTCATATAATGCAGTGGATATTGTACTTGTTAATTGATTTTTATGTCCAAAAAAAAAAAAATACATAGAAAAAATATTAGTAGATTGTTTCTATTTTTATAAAAAATAATAAAAAAAAGTTCACAATTAATTAATCGTAGAGACCAAATCTTTTTGTCTCAAAAAAAAAAGACCAAATTTTTTTTTTAAGTAAAAATATTGAATTTGAAAAATTGCAAGTTATAATTAAGTTCAAATACATAGATTATAATAACATTTTAATCTAAATTTAATTATATGAAATATTTACCACGTTTTTTCTAATCACAAATGACTAAAGAGGTTCTCTCTCTCATTTCTAATAATTATAAAAGACAATGAAACTGACCTCTGCCATTGAAGTGAATATCAAGCTTCAGGATGAAAATTACGTAATTAATAAATTGTATTTTTTTTTTCATAAAAAACTTTAATTTCTAATTGATTCATATGTTTCAAAATCACCAAAAAAATTGGAAGCATGTTGGTTTTATTGTTTGGTGGTAATCAATTCAATACCACGGTGACAGATTTGATGATGAAAATCGATATGTGGTTTTCATTTATTTGAAAGTTGTTGTGAAAAGTTTTCCAATAAAAGTAAAATCCAACGTGAGCTCGGATAGGCTTGGAACAAGCCTAGAAAGGGCCCGAACAAGCTCGAAACAGCCCAAAAGGTGCCCAAAACGAGCCGTAGTGACCAAGTCGGGTGAACGAGCAGCGGGCCCGAACCCACGAGGATCAGACACATGTCCGACCGTCGGAGGTGCACACGTGGAAGGTGTGGGTCGGATGAGTCAAGCGCACTGTACCCAGTCCACATAGTCTCGGTTATGCATTACGGGGTCTGCCTGTATTGGTTGATTAAACACTAAAAAAAAAAAACTTAAGAATGGTAAAAAAATATATATATATATTAATACTTAATTTTTGACATTTTATTAATACTTAATTTTAGTCATTTTATTAATACTTAATTTTTGACATTTTATTAATACACTAAATCAAACACTTTTATACTTGTCATTTAAGAATGGTTTGATTTTAGTCATTTTTATTTTTGATAAAATTCAGTTTTAATTTTTGACATTTTATTAATACTTAATTTTAGTCTCTGACATAAAAAATATATTAATTACATGATGTTGACTACAATGATAATTAAACTAACTTTGAATATCAATATATTGAATAAATGGTTATTTTTATATTTATATAAAAATAAATTCATAAAAGAAAACAAAGATAAACGTAAGCTAAAAAAGCACACAATGACAAAAAAATGAAGTATAATTGAAATGTTAGGAATAAAAATGTTTGATTTTATAATATAGAGACTGAATTGACACTACTTCGAAACGTATATACTTAAAAAGTATTTTTCCATAAAAAGTATATTACACTTTTTATAATAAATAAAAGAAAAATTGTATCATGTATGCAAATTCTAAAATATTTATATTCATAATTATTAAAGTGTTTTTCCAAAAGAGTCTTCATTGTTTGGTGGAAATACACTTCAACATCATGGTCACGGGTTTGTAATGACCTGTTGATAAGAAGTAAATAAAAACTTATAAATAAATAACTTTTTATAAAAAATGTAAATGAAAGCTTATTAATGAAAATCGGGCTGATTAGCCCATATATATCCATCAGGCCCATTGGGCCCTATTTGGAAAAAAAAAAAAAAAAAAAGGAATCGAGGCTTCAAATCACAGGTTCGAATATTCGGAAAGCTTGATAGAGAAGACGGCGAAAATGGGGATTGGAAAAAACAAGCAACGGAGATGAAACGTGAGCCACTGGTCCAGAACCAGCAGCCGGTCCGGCCAGTTTGGTTTAGCCGATTGGCTGGTAGCGCGGCAACCAATGGTTCAATATCAGAGCAGCAACAGCAGCAGCCAATGCCATGGCTTCCGTACGCAAAACTCCAAAGTTGTTGTCCTGATTTTAACGACTCTGTTTGGGCTGTTTCTTTAATGGCGATTAATAGTTTTATATATCCCCCTTTGTTTATTATAAATAAGTTTTTATAATAAATGCAATTCACTGCTCCGATACGGTTACTTCTTCGACTTCGCTTCCTCCTCTGAGAGCCTCGTCCCGATCTTCTTCTTCTTCTTCATCGGGTAGATCTTTTTTTTTTTTTTTTTTTTCATATAAGTGAGTTTTCCAGCATCTCGACTATGCCTGAGTCTACAATATTTGGATGTTAAGGAACCTCGTATCAAATTAATTACTAGTTAAGGGTCAGTTAGTTAAGGCTATCTTCACCATTACTTCACTCTAGGTTGGTTTTTTAAGATCAATCTACATCAATTGAGTTTTTCATAGATTGTTTTGGTTTTTTAGCTTCAATATGCTGTCATGAATGTATTCATTTTCTGCTATTGTTCTGGAAATGGATTGTTGTTGCGACTGTTTGAGGTTTCTGTGTGTTGAGTATTTATTCTGCTATTGCCTTTTGTTTTCGATCTTGGAATTCTGTTGGTAGATATAATTAAATTTATCCTAAATTTTCAGTTAATGTGTATCAGAATTGGTTGGTTGATGATTTAGCATAATTCAATGTAGTATCAGAATTGGAGTTCATGTGCTCAAACCCTTGTCAAGCTATTTCCTCCCAATTAAAATTAAATTCACTTGTAGGGCATTTATTAAATTTCCAAGCCTGTTCGGTTGATATTATTTATTTTATTCCCAATCCATTAGTTTAATTTTTCGGGTTGATTGGCATTTAACATAATTCAACATGAGAGTCAGATTTCATGTGTTCAAATTTTTGTCAAATCAACACCCAAGTAAAATTCAATTCACTTGTAGAACATTGAGAAGAAATGTTGGTTGGTATAATTAAATTTACTCAAACTTGATGGGTGATTTAACATAATTCAGACAGAACTCTTTGTTTTGATTCTAAGCTGTTTAATTTTCTCTTGTTTTGTTGCGGGTCTTCTACAGATATGGACGCTACTGCGGGGCTAAGTTTGTATCCGTTGCACCATACTAAAACTATTCATCTGGTATGTGACTGCACTCTGCTGTTTGTAATCTGTATTATCTAAGCATTTGATTTTTATTTAAGTCTAATTTACAGGTGAGGCATGCTCAAGGATTTCATAATGAGGCAGGAGATAAGGACTTTAAGGAATATCTTTCTTATGATTACTTTGATGCTCAACTTACCCCACTTGGATGGAAACAGGTATGCCCTGATTTATGTAGGGAATAGTAGTTATGATTTTCAATTATCATGGGTTTGTCTAGCGGTTTTATAAGGGCCTTGTAAATCGTATAGTGTTTAGAGGTTATGGATTCAATCTATAGTGTCCACCTACTTATGAATTAATTTCCTTCGAGGATCACACGATTGTCTGGTGAGAATAGTGGAGGTGCCTGTTAACGGGCTAGAAGCCGGTATAAAAAACGAATTGAGTAAGCTGATGGGATCTTACTCTGTTATCTTATCATGGTTGATTTGGCGTTATTAGAAATTACATAGGGTTAAATTCATTGTTTATGATCTTGAAAAAACATGAAACTATAATTTGTTTTCTGAAGTCCAATGAACTGATTTGATGGATTGTTTTTTTCCTGGGAATTGAAACAGGTCGATAATCTGCGGAAACATGTACAATCATGTGGACTTCCTAAAAGAACTGAGTTAGTCATCACATCCCCATTGTTTAGGTATCTCATGTTTGAAACGAATACTCTTTTTTTAAGAAACAGATTTAGATACAAGTTTTGGGGTGAATGAACCTTTCTTATAAGTAAAATTTTTGGACCAATGGTAGAAACTCCTGGAGTTTTAGATTCTGCATGGGAATTATTTATCAAAGGGTTTTTTTTTTTTTTTTAATTTATTTACTTTAACTCACAGAAAATTGTGCAGAAGCTCACGAGATATAGTTCAATTGTCTTAAAAAAATGTATGAGCTGAAATATACAATTCAACTATATCCCGGCAAGAGGTTACAGGTTCGAATCCCTCTACCCCTAATTGTAGTTGAATTCAAGAAAATAAGCCCTTGCCAAACTAATAAAAAAATTTGGGACTAATACATTGGCATCTTGTTATTATTTGCCTCCCCATTTTATGAGTTTGTTGGATGTCAATATATCCAAAGATTCTTTTCCCTGAGAGTTCTGGTTTTGTGTCTTCTCAGATAGTTTACTCAGGTCTTGTTCATGGAACTAAAAGTATGTTTCAAGAGTAGCTCAGCTATAAGGCAAGCTCAATTTCTTTTTATTGTTCGTTATATATTTGTTTAAATATTTTGGAATGTTTTGATATGGTTTGTGTATTTTGAAAGATTGTTTTTAAATAGTTTTCCCCTCTTAAACCCCAAGTTATCAACTGGCATGATTTTTTTTTTTTTTTTTGGATATCCACAAGTGTTCAGGTCAGCTTACATGCACCTTGACTATTCTCACGGGACATATCACATGACCCTACAGCATTCGAATGTTAACGAAACTCATAGGAAATTGTTTCCTAGGTAGGTAGCCATCATGGAATGAACCCATTACCTCTTTATTATTTATGACACTCTTGACCACTAAGTCGCTCCATAATGGTTAACTAGCATGAATCTTATAATAGCAGCTTTTTATTCTTGTCCCTTTTGATGATTGAATTGTGTCTTTACTTTGTGGAGGGCATTTTTATGTTATAATATATATTTTTTTGCTTCAACACAAATGCCAAAACTTCATGTTTTGCCCCTCCTAATCAAACTTCAAACGCTTACAATTTCCACTGCCATGGTTGTCTTTAGGACTTTGCAAACAGCAGTTGGAGCTTTTGGTGGTGATGGATATTCAGATGGTATAACTGTTCCTCCATTAATGGTAGCAAATGCAGGAGGTAGCAACCGCCCTGCAATTTCAAGTTTGAATTGCCCACCATTTTTGGCAGTAGAGCTTTGTCGGGAACATTTGGTATATTTATTAAATTCAAGTCCCAACGTTCTTTTGATCTTTCACAATAATAGGTCGCCACTTTTTTGCTGCTATGAAACATTAATGTGTATTTTAATGGCCATCTTTCTTTTGTATGTTCACCAGTTCTATAATATTTTTTCTCTGATTCAAATATTTAAGTCTATACGAGTGGAAGGTCCTGGATTCTATGCATATCTGTAAGTCTATACAATCTTACATGTCAACTCTTTTTTTTATTCAGGAGTGTTCGGCCGGTTCATGCGCACTTCAATTATTCTTATGAGATAGACTGTCTGATCCTATGACATTTAGATGTCAAGAAAACCTGTAGAAAATTAATTCCTACGTAGGTGGCAATCATATATTGAACTCATCACCTCTTAGTTACTTAAAACTCTTCTTTATCACTAGGCCATTATATAATGATCTACATATTAAGTAACTCTTAAATTTGTCATCGTAGCTTATTCATGTTTAAGCTCCCTAAGTTCTCACATTTATTTATTAATAATTAGAAATGTAAGTTGACAAAAAAATTAAGGTAACCAATGCTAAGACACATTATCGGCATGACTATCCTATTTGAGAATTCTTATCAACAAGAGCATAACTTAACTAATATGAAGTATATCTTTATGACCGAGCGGTCGTGAGTTTGAATCCTATTTGAGAATGCTTGTTTGATGACTATCATCGAATCAGATTTTTTTTTTTTTTTTGCATTTTTCTTGGTATGTTTGTTTTTTTTAGCATTCATAATTCTTTAAAATACTCTGTTCCTGTTGATCTTCAACAATTTTTTTTTTAATGACAAATCATTGTATTCATTATACAGGGTGTTCATCCATGTGACAAGAGGCGAAGCATTACCGAGTATCGGTCTCTTTTCCCTGCTATTGATTTTTCAATGGCAAGTTGTAATGTTTTTGTTCATCTTTTTATTCTTCTTATATATTCTTAGGTTTTAACATTTATTTATTAAAAATTTGAGACACTTTTTCTAGATTGAACATGATGACGATCTGTTGTGGAAGCCAGACATCAGAGAGACCGACGAAGAAGTAGCAGTTAGGGGACTAAAATTTCTTAAATGGTAAATGTCTTCTTCATTTATCGATGTTCTTTTGGTTTTTAGCTTTCGCTGCCATCGGTTAGTTAGTTCTGATTGTCAAATCTAAATCATGTCTTTAATTATTCAAAATCAATTTAATAATTGGTTTCACACTTCTAAACACAAATTTTATACCAACAAAATTGTTTTGAATGTTTAAATACGAGTTCAATAATGACTTTGAGCATGATAAAAGTGATTTTAACGATTGCAAAATCACTCTCAAACATGTTATATGCGACGCTTGTTACAGCTTACTTTAGGTTCTTGCTGTTCAATTTTGTTATTGTACAGGAAAAAGTACCTTTTTAGTCCTAGGTTTGGGGTACAGTTATTATTTGATCCCTATGCTTTAAAATCAAATACTTTACTCCTGACATTTCAACAATGCTTATTTTAGTCCATGAGATAACAAAATCGTTAATTATATGACGTAATATCGACTAAAATAATTACTAGACTAATTTTACATTTCAATATATTAATGAAGTAAAGAAAACAAATATTAAAGTAAACTCGAAGAACATACAATGACTAAAATAGAGCATTATTGAAATGTTAAAGGTAAAAGTGTTTAATTATAAAACATAAAACCAAATAAAAACTACACCCCAAGGCCCAAATCTGCACTAAAAATATATATTTTTTCCTTTTGTATATCATATTACATGCATTAACTGTGAAAAAAATACATTTTTTTCCAATACTTCCAGTTTTTTTTTTTTTTTTTTTGGTAATTTTGGCATTATTAGTTTCATTTCTGTATGTTTTCGTTTTGTATTGCTGCCAGGCTCTGGACACGGAAGGAAAAGGAGATTGCAGTTGTCAGCCACTGTGGATTTATATTACATGCAATGAGTGCATTTGGAAATGACTGCCATCCATCTATTAAGGCTGAAATCTGCAATTAGTAAGCATTATTCTCATCCACTTCAAATTAATTGTCACTGAATACTGAACTTTAGAGTGTGCAAAACATGAACAAACAACACAAAATAACTTGAGCATCAAGTTACCTTATTCTTCCTACTTTTGGATGGACAGATTTCTAGGATTAAGGGATTAGAAAGGATGCATTATAAATTGAAGACATTTAGACATACAGCATCAAATGCATTTAATCTCAAACATTGATGTTAAATGGAGAGTTAAAGAGAAGTTTTTGTTGTTTATTTACCTCCACCTTTTTCTCAAGGTGTGTTGAGGACTAGGTGTTTTTTAGAGACGAGTGATGATAAAATTATTATTCAAAAATCGTAAAACAACAATTAAGAATTAAAGAATGTGAGACAAAGAACACACAAATTTATGTGGTTCACTATCATTGTGTTAGTTACGTTACATCCTTTGGCATATGAGAAACCGTTTTATTTAGGAGATCATGATGGTTAAAGGGGATAAGTATTTGTAGTGTAACATAGTTCGTTCAAACCATTTCATCAATGATTTATATTGAAAGTATGTAGGGATATTATAGGAGTATGTTAGCAAATAGTTGTAAGTATAAGTATTTTGGTTATCAATAGAGGTAGAGTGGGGAAAGAGAAAGGTAAGCAACTATTTGGTTATTTTGAATCTTTGACATTAGGTCTTGAGTGATCTCAATAATAGGAGGGCATAAGTACCTTAAACTTGATTTATCTGGTATTTTATTATCTTAAATTTAGTGTTGTCAAATTATTTTACATTTTATTTTAATGCTTGAAATTTAATTTTTTTTGTTGATCATAAGCAAAAGAGTTTCTCTTGATTATGCAGTTTTGTCAATTGCGAGCTTCGTTCCATTGTTCTTATTGATAGGAGGTAAGCACATTCCTCAATGCGTCATTCCTTAGCTTATGTATTCATGTGTTTAGACTTTATCAATTTGATTCATCCTCTGCAGCATTGTCGGGTCCGAATCCTCAACGATCAATTTCCGAGGAGGATTACCGCAAGAGCTCGATTTTGCTGCTGAAAAGCATCTGGAGAAGGGAGTTACAAATGAAGATGTGGCTTGAAGAAGGTACTACATGGGATGATTTTGAGAAACAAAGACAAGTTTCTTCAAATTTGACCCATTTCATTTGGGATAATTATTATTATCTATACAAAGATTGTCAAGGCCTCTTTCAGCTACTGGATTTGGAGGTACATATTTGTATGTATCATAAGCCCTAAACCCCAAATCCGATCTCATCTACCAGTTGCATTGTAGGCCAGGTTTTACACCCGTATGAGAAATTTAGTGGTTTAAAAAAAAAAAAAAAGGAAAATTCAGGAGATTAGTCAAATTTAAAAAATATTCATAAATACTGTCACTTTCTAAAAAAACAACAAATGTAATCATATTAATAAGTATTGTCAAAACACTTTCTTATTATAGTGATATTAATGAGCATTTATAATACATAATATTGATATTAATGAATATTTATAATACAATATTAAAACGTATTAATAATTATGAAGGCAAATATTTTAAAATGTAATCAACATTTGTAATTATTTTTTTCCTATAATAAGCTTTCATAGAATAGTATAAAATATAATGTGATTTGTGACAGCAAGATGTTTTTTTTCTCTTAATCTTTTGTTTCTAATAGTTATAAAATATATTGAATGAAACTGATGTCTGCCATTGAAGTGAATATCATTCCTTCACGGTGCAAGTTTTATTGAAGGAATGAAACTAATATCTTCTTTCTTTTTATTATTATTACTATTATTGAATTGATAACTTATTGATTACTAAATTACACCATATTATTAAAGCTTTTCATATGACTTCATAATGAATATTAGGTAATTAGTAAATAGTATATAGTTTGGAAAAATAATAATAAATTATACTTTTTATAATCAATGTAATTGAAAGCTTTTTAATGAATACAGTATTGGATAAAAAGTGGCCACTGTGGGAAAAAAAAAATTAACGAGGAGTTGGAGTTGGAGTCACATCTCTATTAAGACAAATTTCCATGTAAAATCTAGAATGATTATTTTTTTTCTACACTTAAATAACGGAATATATATATATATGTGTGTGTGTGTGAGACTGTTTGGGTCAGTTATCGCACCTCGACTAATGTCGATCTTACAATATTTGGATGTCAAGAAATTTGTAAAAAATTAATCCCTACATAGGTGGCCCTAAACCCATCACCTTAAGCACCTTACAACCCTCTTTGATCAATTGAGTCACTTTATAATGATTAATTGAGTGAATGTTATTATAACATAGAAGAGAAAATGAAACATTTTAGAACCTAAGACCGTGTTTGAAATATTGATAAGATTACTATGTTTGATGTCCTAATTATCAGAAGCAGTATTCTCGATATAAATTACTATAGTAAGGTTTATAATAAATGATATTTGAGTGAATGTTATTATATTATAAAAGAGAGAATGATTAATTTTTTTGAGAATCGGAACAGAGAATGATTAATTTATAATAGGAACATGAATTATTTGAAATGACGGCAAATCGAGGTCAAGTGAAAATGACTATTTAAGTTTAGGCCAAACAAAATCAAGTTATGATTTGTCAACCTACTTTGTATAAAGTGTCCTCCACACATGGCCTTATTTTGTAATCCTTATAATTTAGTTTTTAGAATTAGTTCCCATATTTTTTGGTAAAATTTTGTGCCGTTCATTAGAATTTTATCAATGCATAACTTTTCTAAAATCAGAATTATCATATTTGTAAGTTAACATAAAATGTTCTGGATTGAGGAGTTGACTATGTTATGGATTGATTTCAAAATAATAATAATAACATAAAATGTTTTAGAAAAATGACCGGCCCAACCAAACTTCCTCCTTATCCGAAAATGGGGGCCCATTTTATTTCGACATTTGGAAAGCTGAAATGGACATGGGCTAATTAGCCCATATGTTTATTGGGCTCAGGGGGCAATATGTGAAAAAACCCAAAATGTCAAAATCCTAAACACTGTCAAAGCAATAGCGATTCACATGCCTTATTAACTTTCTACGAGAATGTCTATAAATTAATGTTACAAGCAAATGTTGAACTGTAGATGGAGTATACCAAGACCTTCGACCAAGTGCACCCCCTTAAGAACCCCAAATACACAGATTGAGGTAAGAGAATTTTTAAGACTAAACTCAAATTTTTAAGAAAGGGTATCCACCTACCTGCCCTAACGCTAGAACAATCTAACACAACTCTGGTATTTTTCATGTTGAATTGGGTTGACTATTGTTTTTTTCTTTTTAATTCTAATGTATATTTTTGTTATTTATTTTCAATTTCTAATTAAATTATCGATAAATCATCGTGGAGTGGCTTAATTGATTGAAGATCTTAGGTGTTTAAGGTGATGAGTTCAATTTATGGTGGTCATCTACCTGGAAATTAATTTCTTACGAGTTTTCTTGACATCCAAATGTTGTAGGATTAGATGTAGGGTCAAGCGGTATGTCCCGTAACATTAGTCAAGATGCGGGTTGTTTGAGTCTTCCAACTTTTAATGTTGATGAACTCCATTAAAAAAAAAAAAAAAAAACTCAATGGGGAGTGTTTGGGGAATGGTAATGGTAATGGTAATGATAATAATTATGGAGAATGAGGAGTAGAATATGAAAGAGAATGATTATTTGTATTTGAGGCGAAGGTAATGATTATGAAGAGAATGATTATTTATGTTTGGAGTGGAGGTAATGATTATTAAAAAAATAAAATAATGAATATGATGTAAGTGAAAAATAGCGATGTGATGTATAAAAAGTTGTTGAGCCGAGAATAAAAAGTAGTTAAGAGAAGAACGAAAAAAATAATTTTTGAAAAACTTAATAGAAATGATTCTCGTTTGCCCAAATACGAGGAATCACCCCATTCTCATTCTCCTCTTTATTCTTGGTGGCCCAAACACGATAAGTTTGTTTGTGCATTTAACCTAATTTTAATAAAATTGTAACTCAAACTAATTGGTCAGATTGGATTTGATTGGATTGGGTTGAATTGATGTGGTTTTGTCGTGCTTTTTGAACTTCTTCGACTCACAAGTTGGAATATTACGAAGCTTGACAGAGAAGACGCGAAAATGGATTGTAAAAAGCAATCGACGGAGGAACGTGAGCCACCAGTCCACAACCACGAGCCGCTCCGGCAAGTTTGGTTTAGCCGATTGGTTCAATATCAGAGCAGCCAATGCCATGGCTCTCATCATAAAACCTGTCCAGATTTCAATGCCAATTTTAGATTCGGTTGGAACTCTGTTTTGGCTGTTTCTTTAATGGCGAGATGAATATTTTTATATATTCCCCCATTGTTTATTCTACTTCTTAGAAACGTGTCCAACTAATTTAATACTCCAACCCCACTTTCTTTTTCGTAGTTTCCACCTCTGAGAGCCTCGTCGCGATCTTGTTATTCTTTTTCATCAGGTAAATCAATCTATATCAATTGTGTTTTTCATCCATTGCTTTTGTTTTTTTTTTTTTTTGTTTGTTTGGATATGCTGTTGAGAATTTATTCCTTCATTGCTATTGTTCTGGAAATGGATTGTTGCGACTGTTTGAGGTTTCTGTGTCATGAGAATTTATTCCTATGCAACTTTCTTCTGCTATTGGGTTTCGTTTTCGATCGTGGATGTTGAGGATCCTACATTTTCCCACCTTAGAAAAGTGAGTAAGTTCATTAAAGTCAAATGGGTATTCAAATTTGGATCTAATTAAAATGAAATTGAGATTTGATTCAAAATTGGTTAGCCCAATGTCGATCGCCAACATTTTATTAGATCGAATACTTGTTTTTAGGCTTAATGGGAATTGCTAGGAGAGGTCTCCTCACTTTTCGATGTGGGATCCTCAATATGCCCGGTGCCTACTTTTGGGTTTACCAATTTTGAATCGGATCCCAATTTTATTTATTGGACCCAATACTAATTTGGGATTAACGGACTCTAGAAAATCAATTGGTGATAAGAGGAGTAGTTCACCTATCTTATAAGTTACTAGGAGGTCTCCTCACCTTTCCAACGTGGAATGCTCAACAAGGAGACCTAATAACTTTTATAAGATAAGTAGGCTACTCATCTCATTAACCAATTGGTTTTAAGATGGAACTCCATAACACTTTGTTTTTGTTGTAATATGTTTAATTTTGACTTGTTTTCTTGCGGGTATTCTACAGATATGGATGCTACTGCGGGGCTAAGTTTGTACCCGTCGCACCGTACTAAAACTATTCATCTGGTATGTGACTGCACTCTACTGTTTGTATTTTCTAAGCATTTGACTTTATTTAAGTGTGATTTACAGGTGAGGCATGCCCAGGGATTTCATAATGTGGCAGGAGAGAAGGACTTTAACGCATATCTATCTTATGATTACTTTGATGCTCAACTTACCTCACTTGGATGGGAACAAGTATGCCCTGATTTATGTAGGGAATATAGTAGTTATGAATTTGAGTAAGCTAAGAACCGTCATGGATTAGTCTAGTGGTCGTATAAGGACTTTATAAATCGTATAGTGTTTAGAGGTTATGGATTCAATCCATAGTGCAACTATTTATGAATTAATTTCTTATGAAGATCATAATAATAAAGGTGCCCATAAGTTAGCCTAAACACTCACTGATATAAAAAATAAATTGAGTAAGCTGATGAAATCTTACTCAGTTATCATGATTGATTTGGCATTATTAGAAGTTACATATGGGTATTTTCATTGTTTTATAATCTTAAAAAAAAAATGAAGCTACAATTTGTTTTCTGAAGTCCTATGTTGGTTTGATGAATTTTCTCTTTTCTTTTTCCTGGGAATTGAAACAGGTTGAAAATCTTCGGAAACATGTACAATCATGTGGACTTTCTAAGAGAATTGAGTTAGTCATCACATCCCCATTGTTCAGGTATCTCATGTTTGAAACAATTGTTTTTTATTGGAAACGAAAATTCTTCATTGATATAATGAAAAAGTTACAAGAGAGAGGAGAAGGTCGTATTTAGCCGAATACATTGCAAGAGATGAGAGGAGAAGAAGGTAGAAAGGTGAAATTCAATCATACAAAGAAAAAGAAAACAGAAGGGACGATCTAAATAGAGAAAAAACCAAAACTGGATGGTTTAAACCAAGCCGGTCCAGCGAGACAATCTGGTTCAGTTCAACCATCCGAACTGGTTTGAGCTATAGATTCATGTTATGGGGTGAAGGAACCTTTCTTATACGTAAAATTCTTGGACTAGTGATTGGTTTGGACTCCTGGAGTTTGAGATTCTGCATGAATAATTTATTAAAGCTTTTTATTTATTTACTTTTAACTCACAGAAAATCGTACAGAAGCTCACGGGATATAGTTGAATTCAAAATTTATGAACCAAAGTATAACAAGCCAAACTAACATGATGCACATCGGGTTAATACAATGACTTGATGTTATTATTTGCCTCCCCATTTTATGAATTTTTTGGATGTCAATGTATCCAAACATTCTTTTCTATGGAACTAAAAGTATGTTTCACTTCTTTTATCGTTCTTTCTTTGTATATTTGTTTAAATATTTGGGAATGTTGTTTTTTATATGGTTTGTTCTGGTTTTGAGGGCGTTTTCATGTTTTAATGTTTTTTTTTTTTTCCTTTTTACCCAAATGCCAGAACTTCATGTTTTGCCCCTCTAATAATCAAACATTTACAATTTCAACTGCCATGGTTGTATTTAGGACAATGCAAACAGCAGTTGGAGCCTTTGGTGGTGATGGATATTCAGATAGTATTACTGTTCCTCCATTGATGGTAGCAAATGCAAGAGGTAGCAACCGCCCTGCAATTTCGGGCTTGAATTGCCCGCCATTTTTGGCAGTAGAGCTTTGTCGGGAACATATGGTATATTTAATAAATTCAACTCCTCCTTCCTTTTGATCTTTCATTTTGATAGTTTGCCACTTATTTGCTGCTATGAAACATTAATGTGTATTTTAATGGCCATCCATCTATCTTTTGTATGTTCATTAGTTCTATAACGTTTCTTCTCTGATGCAAATATTCAAGTCTATACGATCTTACACATTGAATGAAAATTCTTGGATTTTATGCTTAATTTAAAGTCTCTGCAATCTATCTTTCATATCGAGAAAAGGACATCAGCTAAAAATGAACTTCAAATTTTTCCTAGATTATTTTCCTTTACAAGCTAATATATTCCTTTGATATTGAGCTTATTCATTTAAGCTCTGTAAGTTCTCACATTTATATATTAATAATTAGAGATGTAAGTTGGCAACAAAATCCAAGGTAACCAATAGTAAGACACTTTATCAACATGATAATTGCATTTGAGAATTCTAACCAACAAGAGCATAACCCAAGTTCTCGGATTTCTTGAGGGACAGATTTTCTTGGCCTATGATCCTTCCAGGGGACACTCACTCTCTATTACAATCATCTCTCCTTGGTCATCCATTCAAAGAGAAAAAGATATTGTTATGGAATAACTTTGTTAGAGCATTCTGCTGGAATATATGGAGAGAAAGGAACTATAGGATCTTCCAGGATAAGTGCACAAACTTCTCCAGCTTTATTGAAAATCTAACTATTATTATTGTATCCTTGTGCAAACTATCTCCCATTTCCATGCCTTATGACATCCTATTAAGTAACTGGAGATCTATTTTGTAACTATTTTGTGACTGGCCTTGTGCCCTCTTGTAATTTCATATCCATAATGAAATTGTTTCTTATCCAAAAAAAAAAAAAGAGCATAACCCAACTGACATAAAGTATGTCTTCATGGCTGAGAGGTTGTGAGTTTGAATTATGATTTTATAACTATCATCGAATCAGAAAATTTTTGAATTTTTCTTGACATGTTTGTTTTCTTAGCTTTTAATTCTTGAAAATACTATGTTACTTATAGTCTTCAACAAAGTTTTTTTTATGACAAATCATTATATTCATTGTACAGGATATTCATCCATGTGACAAGAGGGGAAGCATTAGCGAGTATCGGTCTCTTTTCCCTGCTATTGATTTTTCAATGGCAAGTTGTATTGTTTTTGTCCATCTTGGGATTATTCTTCATCTCTATACTTGATTTTAACTTATATTTTTATTTATTAAAAAATTGAAATACATTTTTTAGATTGAACATGATGACGATATTTTGTGGAAGCCAGACATCAAAGAGACCAACGAAGAAGTAGCAGATAGGGGACTAAAATTTCTTAAATGGTAAATGTCTTCTTCATTTATCTCTATATTCTTTTGGTTTTTAGCTTTCGCTACCATCGGATGTATTTGTGGTTAGTTCTGTTTGTCAATTCCAAAGCGTGTTTTTAATTATTTTAAATCAATTTAATATTTAGTTTTGTTGGTTGATGTAATTAAATTTATCTCAACCCATCGGTTTAAACTTTTGAGTTTATTAGTGATGTAGCATAATTCAACAACCAGAGGTCATGTTTTCAAACCTTTGCTAACTCATTTTTTTCCTAATTAAAATTGAATCCAAGCCCACAAGTGAAGAGTGTTGGTTGATATAATTAAATTTACTCGAATTCATCAGCTTAAACTTTTTGTTTGATATTGATTGCTGATTTAGCATAATTCAACGTGGTATTAGAGCAAAACGTCATGTATTCGAATCCTTGCTAAATTATTTTTTCTCCAATTAAATTGAATTCCACTTGTAGGACATTTCTCAAATTTCCAAGTTCACAAGTGAAGCAGGAGTGTTGGTAGATATAGTTAAATTTACCCAAACTCATTAATTTATAAACTTTTGAATTGATGAATGATTTAAACTTAATTTAGGAGTTTCACACTTTTAAAGGTAATTTTTATGCTAACAAAATCATTTTGAATGTTCAAATACAAGTTTGAAAACTGCTTTGAGCATGATAAAAGATAAAAGTGATTTTAATGATTGCAAAATTACTCTCAAACAAACCATCATAGAGTGGCCTAGTGGTCAAGAAGGTCTTGAAAAACTAAAATTGATGGGTTCAATTCATGGTGGGACACCCTACTTAGTAATTAATTTTCTTAACATCCAAATGTTATAGAGTCAGATAGTATGTCATGAGACAATATTCGAGATACGCACAACAAACTGACCCTAACCATCATGGATATAAAAAAAAAATCACTCTCAAACGTGTCATATGCGACACTTGATACAGCTTACTTTAGGTTCTTGCTGCTCAATTTTATTGTTATTGTACATCATATCACATGCATTAACTGTGAGAAAAAAGAATTACAATTATTTGTCAATACTTAAAGGTTTTTGGGTAATTTTGGCACTATTAGCTTCATTTCTGTATCATTTGGTTTTGTACTGTGGCCAGGCTTTTGACACGGAAGGAGAAGGAGATTGCAGTTGTCAGCCACAGTGGATTCATATTTCATGCAATGAGTGCGTTTGGAAATGACTGCCATCCATCTATAAAGGCTGAAATCTGCAATTAGTGAGCATTACTCTCATCTTCAAGATTGATGTCGTTGAATACTGAACCTTAGAGTTTGCAAAACATGAACAACCAAAACAAAATTATCTTGAGCATCAAATTAGCTTATTCTTCCTTCCTATGGATGACAGATTTCTTACTTAGGATTAAGGGATTGGGAAGGATACATAATAAATTGAAGACATTAAAACATACAGTATCAAATGCATTTAAACTCAAACATTGATTTTAAATGGTGAGATAAGAGAATGCATTACCGTACATGTAACCATCATTGGTTGGTCTAGTCGTCAAAAAGGTCTTAAAAAATTAAAAGGTTATGACTTCGATCTATGGTGTCCACTACCTAAGAATTAATTGCCTATGAGTTTCTTTGGCATCCAAATGTTTTAGAGTCAAATGGTATGTCCCGTGAGAATGTTTAAGGTGCATGCAAGCTAGCCCGGACATTTACGGATATCCAAAAATAATCATACATGTTTTTTTCTTCTAGTTTTGTAGTTTGTTTACCTACACCTTTTCCTCCAGGTGTGTTGAGGACAAGGTGTGTTTTTAGGGACAAGTGATGATAGGATTGTTATGCAAAATTCTTAAAATAACAATTGAGAATTAAAGAACGTGAGACAAAGAAGATATAGATTTAAGTGATTTACTAACATTGTGTTAGCGGGCAAATGAGAAACCATTTTATTCTGAAGATTGTAAAGAATGCAGAAGGATAATTAAAGGGAATAAGTATTTGTAGTATAACATAGTTTGTTCAAAGGAATTTCATCAAGGATTTATATTGGAAGTATTTAGGGACTTTATAAGGGTTTCTCAGCAAATAGTTGGGAGTATGTATAAATTTTGGATTACTGCTGTAAAGTATCTTACTTTTTATTTTAAACGCTTGAAATTTAATCTTTTTGCTGATCTTAAGTAAAGATATTCTCTTGACTACGCAGTTTTGCGAACTGTGAGCTTCGTTCCATTGTTCTTATTGATAGGAGGTAAGCACATTTCTCAATGCGACATTCCTTAGCTTATGAATTCATGTGTTTAATCTTTATCAATTTGGTTCACATCCTCTGCAGTGTTGTCGAGTCCGAATCCTCGACGACCAATTTCCGTGGAGGATTACCGCTAGAGCTCGATCTTCCCCTTGATGTTGCAGCTGAAAAGCATCTGGAGAAGGGAGTTACAAATGAAGAAGATGTGGCTTGAAAAACTACATTGGATCATTTTGAATGACAAAAACAAGATTCTTCAAAGTTGACTCATTTTATTTGGGATAATAATTATTATCTATACAGGGATTGTCAAGGCCTCTTTTAGCAACTGGATTTGTAGGGTACATGTTTTATCATAAGCCCTAACCCCAAATCCTATATCATCTACCGGTTGCAAATAAATTGACAATAGTTTGAACTTTTAACCTTTAAGTCGATGCTACAAATTGGAGTGTTCAAAAAATTCAATTAACTTCACCAACCTAATTCAACTCATTTTGATGAGCTGAATTAGGTTATCAACTTATTTGCGTTGAGTTCAAAATAATGAAATTTTTATGATTTAAAATGGTTGACCTAAAATTAATTTAAGTTAACACGAATTAACTTGAATTTATTATTTTATTTATTAATTTTTTTTTACCTATAACATAATTACATATGTCTATATTTCTTTTATTGAAATTTTATTTTTGGACTTTTTATTTTCTAAAATTCTTTTAAATATTTTTTAGGTCTATATCATAATATAAAGGGTAAATTATGCATCTATTTCATGTAGTTTGATGAAAGTTATAATTTAGTTTTCATGATTTGGAAAAAATTAAAATTTAGTTCATATGATTTGATAAAAACTAAAAAATAGTCTTTATTGTTTGTAATGGTTTCATTGTTTGGTTGAAAACCAGTTCAAAACTAGTGTCACAGGTTTGATCCTGAAAATCAGTATTTGTTCCTCCCTCCCCCAATATGTACTAAAAAAAGGTAACGATGTACACGTAAAAGATGTTATTTTTTGTGTTCAATCAATCACTTAATTCACGCTGTCATTATTGATACATAAATAACAACGAACTTTCACATATTTAATTTGCAAACAATTACAAATAACAATGACTATTTTTTAGATTTTATCAAATCATATAGATTAAATTTTATTTTTTAAAATCATAGAGGCTCAATTCTATCTTTCTTAGAACTATATGGGCTAAATTCTAAATTTTGAAATCATAAGAACTAAATTCTAACTTTTATCAAATCATAGAGACCAAATTTATAATTTACCCTAATATAAATTTCTAATGGAAGTTAGTTGGTCAAATTTATAAGGTTGAACTGGTGGTTGGATTCATCAACCCGAAACTTTGAATTTGTCCAAAAAAAATCTCCACTCAATCTAAATCCCTCCATAACTACAATGTTGAATAAGACATAAAGATCAGTATCTGTTCTTAGTATCTTTTTTTTCCTTCCATGTGACCAGATCAGTCACTCTATGCTTCCATTTTGATAAATGGGAATCGAATAAAACGAACGAAACTGGATAAATGTGGATGGTGTAAACGACATTGGAAAAGGGAGGCATAGAGATAAACTCGTGCACTGCAATAATGTACCAAATATTATGAAAATAACTCTCGCCGTGCATAAAGACGCAAAAGGGACGGTGGTGTGATGATTTCATAGTTTGGTGGTAATCCAATTCAACGTCATGGTCACGAGTTCGATCTCGAGAATCGATATTTGACTCTCATTTAATTGAGAGCAATAGTACCATCTTTATAGAATTCGTAGTCTCCCTCTCTATTTAAATTGATTAAAGTCATCAAGTTCATTTGATTGAGGTCCATCAGTTTCATTTGATTGTGGCCATCTTGATTCAAAATATTTTTCATTAAATCAATTTTTGGTGTATTTGCATTAAAAAAAAAAAAAAAATATATATATATATATATATATATCCAAAGCATTTTTTCCTTCTTTTTTTTTTGCTTGTTATTAAAAATCCCCTAAAAAATGATTGTAGTTGAAAGCTTATAATTTTTCTAACATTTTTTAAGTTGGCTAAAGGAAACCTAACAAGAAAAAGTTTGTAGTTAGCATTCATCATTTTGTCGTGTTAGTGTATAAATATATGTTTTATTGATGCCAGCGCATTACCCAAATAACTAATTTAAGCGCCATAATGATTTAGGGGGGAAACATTTTTTCTAGGGAAATCATGATATTTTCATTCAAGTGAAAAATACATATCTTAAAATTCAGTAAATTACAGAAAAACTAACTTTTACTTTGTTTATTAAAAATAATAATAATAATAATAAAAAATAAAAAATAAAAACTTTCTAACTTTCAAAGATTTTATTTCTATAGAGCGAGAAGCTTTTTCTTAGCCTTTTCTCAGACATAATTTGAGTTGTTATGAGATACGTTTTAAATCAGAAGATTTTTCATGAATAAAAAAAAATGGTATGGATGACAAAATTTTAGAAAAAATTCAAATATAATAAAAATTTAAAATATGCATCATTCACAAACCAATAATTTCAATCCATTGAAATTAAGGGGTATTTTGTGGAAAAGGGATGAAATTGAAAGAATGAGGATGATTATCGATGTTCTTCCAAATCTCATTTTCGAAAATCATTTTTTTATTTTCTTCCTAACTATTTTTTTAATTATTATTCTTATAATAAATTTTTTATTCTCTTATAACTATTTTTCACTCTCATTATTTTATTTTCTCTATAATCATTCGCTTAACCTCAAATACAAATTATCATTCTTTCTATAATTATTGTATTTATCTCAAACTCAAAGAATTAATATCTTTATATTTATTCTCCTTCACTTCTCCTAATTTTCATCTTGATCATAATTATTTTCATTTTTCTTTTTTTAAATATCCAATAATTAAAAAATAATTAATTAAATGTATTGAAATTAATCAATTAAATTGATGGAGAAAAATGAAATAAAAAATTGATTAAACAAAATAAAAGTGGAAATATGAAGTATTTTTGAAATAAAATTGTTAAAAATAAAATAGGAATTTTAAAATTTGATTCCTACAACCAATTTTCTTTAAATTAATTCTATCAAATCCTATCGGTTGATTATGACGTTTTTTGTAGAAAGAAATGAGAGATATTTTAACCTAATCATATACAGAGAAATATTTAGATTATGTCCGAGCATGATATATGAAATAATGTTTATATATTTAATTCAATATGGACCACAATTTATTTTTTTTATTTTATTTTTTTATCTTTTAAATTTATAATCAAATAGATTGTAGTCCATATTGAACCACATATATGAACATTATTTATATATCATGGGCATGATTTAAATATTCCAAATATATATATATATGCACATATGCGCTGTTTCCTCGAAAAGCCGGAAGAAATTTTCCGTGATAATCAAGGACGCGTGTCAATCAGCTGTGATGCACGGCTTTTGCCGTTGACAGCAAACAACGAAATTAGCCACTGGCTTTGAAGAAAACAAAATAATTAAAATTAAAAAGAAGAGCCACGGGTCCACAGCCATCTGCTCTCGCTAAACCTGGTGAAATAACTGGCGGCAAAATGGCGCTTGGCGCGACATGTCGGTTGACCTGGCCGACGCGTCAACAGTTAAATATGGTTGATTTTGCGAGATTAGAGGAGCCGTAGCGTACTTTTTAAGAGAATTTGTGCTGATTCGCATGCCAGCTTTTCGTCGAGGGGTTCAATTTTGTTGTTGATGGGATAACATAACATCTCCATAATTTATTTTATTTTATTTAAAAATAATAATAATAAATGGGAATATTATTTTTTTATTTTTTATTTTTAATTTATAGATGGAAAGAAGTTTCAATTTAGTCTCAAAATTTTAAAACTGAATATTTTATTCTTAACATTTCAATAATTTTCGATTTTATCCTTACGTGTTTTTTCAATTAACTTTATATTTATTTTCTTTTAAATATTAAGTTTACGTGAAAATTAAAATAATTATTTTTATTAATATATTATAATTTAAAATTATTTTAGTCATTATTTTAGGTAATATTAAATGGTGCAACTAACGATTTTGTTATCTCATAAAGTAAAAGAGAGTTTTCTTGATAATATCACGATAAAAATGTTTAATTTTAAAATAAATGGATCAAATTGAAACTAGACTTCAAATCTAAAAATATATTTTTCAGACAAAATTATTTGATCATAATAATTATGATGGAACTAAACATGAACAAACCAATTTTGCCAACTCAAAGTCTCCCAAGATTATGTGCCTTTGAGCGTGTGGTATGACAAGGAAAAATCGTGTTGATGGTGATTCAATTAGCTCACGTTTATATGATTTCAAAAAAAAAAAAAAAAAGAAAAGAAAAAAAAAAAGCTCACGTTTATATAATTAATGATGCATATTCAATCGGTGGTTAAAGATTCACCACTCTCCACATATTATTTATATAAGAAAAAAAAAAAAAGAAATTAAAAACTCGTTACACGCCTTGGAATTTAACCATTACTTTAATTTGTTTTCTATTTGATTATGTCTAATAAGTTTGCAAAAGTGTTTGATAAATATTTGGACCTTTAACTTCATGTTCAATTAGTGTCGTCCATGAACTTTGAAAAAATATATCTACGTAGCTAAATATGTAGTCATCGATTGATATCTAATGGGTTCTTTTACGGTTCTCTACAAACATTTGTTAGACTTGGCTTTTTAAAACATACTTAAAAGGTCGACAAAAAGCAACAAAATGTATTGGTAAAAGTAGTTTAGGGTTAATTTGAAAAAAAAAAAAAAGATCGAATGATTATCTAACAAGTCTAAATATTCACTTTTATCTTTAATTGATCAATATCTTATAAGATTTGAGCTCGAGTGACATGATATATAATAATCAATAGGTTATTAGTTTTAATTCACACACTTAAATATTGTCGAATTAAAAAAATAATAATAAATAAAAGTATTAAATCTTGTAGGAGAATTCAAACCCAAGACTTAAATCGAACCAGTGACAGTAGAATAGAAATAGATTAACACCAAACTAGATAACCAATCAAGCCACCAACCCATTCAGTAAGATTTCTTGGTTATTAGATGTACGGGTAAATTACTTGAACGGGTCTATTTTATAAACCAATTGTCAAAATGGGTCTCTTTCAAAATAATTCATCAAAATAGGTTGTGGCTTCTCTACAAGAGATGCAACATTTGTTGAAAATCATGAAAAGTTGCCAAGTAGCCAATTTAACTCGAAAAGAGGAAAATAAATACCAATTGTTTGACGGAGGTTATGGGTTCATTTATTTCTTAATTTTTTATTTTTGAAATTACATTATTTTTTATTTGGCAAAATTCTCCTATAAAATTAAAAGAAATAACTATTTTAGAGAAAAAAATTACAAGTTTTTTTTTGGGCAATCTTTTATCCTATATAATCATTTACAATATAGTTAAAAAATGTATAAAACATCTGTATAATTAAAAATTGAAGTAGAGAGTAAAGATTGAACACATATAAATTTAAGATTTAATTTGATAAATTAAAGTTCAAGATGAAAAGTGATTCATGAGATTAAATAATAATAATAATCTTGTAAAAAAATAATAATAATAAAAGATTTCCCTTAATTTAGTTATAAATTTATTTGATGTTAAAAAGTTATAATTTTATTTTTTTAATCAAATCATAGTTTATGGCTTAATAACAAATAATAATAATAATAATAATAATAATAATAATTTGTGAATTCAAATCTTTCCTTCTAACATGCCTCAATAAAATTTGATTTTAAATTTATTTTGTTTTTTAAATTTAGAAACTCACTCAAATCCTTTCTTCCTCAAATGTGGAGAATAAAAAACCATTTAAATTACAACTAAGTAAAAGAAATAGTAAAAATATTCGATTAATCTCTTAGACTTGGATCTCTATACTGCCAATAAAACATTTAAACTCATAAAAGAAAATCTATATTCAACTGAAAAATCGTGCAAATAAATAGGTTAGTTTAATGATTTAAATATTATCAATGTGTTTTTTTGAGTTTGGGATTCAAACGGGTAATTAATGGAATGCTGTCTAATATATGATAGTATTGAAGTACTATTTCTTTTGATAATATTATTGTTATCATAATTTTTTTTTTTTTTTGATATTCATGATTGTCTGGACCAATTTGCGCGCACAGACATATCGTCTGATCTACAACATTTGAATATAAAAAAAACTAGTAAAAAATTAATTTTTAGGTAAATAGACACCATAAATTTAACCCATCAGCTTAAGCACTCCAACATTTGTATAATATCAAATGAGCTTTATTTGGTTTTAATTCAAAAGCTTGGTTTCTAATATTGTTTAGAGTAAATGAAAATAATTTAAAAAATATATATTTTTCTGTTGTTTCTTAACTTCCTATAAAATTAATGAAAATAATAATATAAAAAATTATTTCTTTGATTTTCAACTTCTGCCCTTTTTTTAATTTAAATTTCTGATTATTTTTATTATTATTATTTTTTGTCATTTATCTTCTATTATGTACAAACCTAAGAAAATAAATGGTCTCCTATAAAAAAAAGAGAAATATCTAAAAAAAAAAAATACTTACCTATGCGTAGATAAGTATTTTGAAAATACCTGGCCACCTTAAAATTATATGTTTTTATTTTAAAAAAATAGTTTTAATTGATAGAGAGAGAAATACTAAAGTGGAAAGAGAAGCGCAAAAAAATAAAAGTATGTAGTTCTAACCCACCCGTAGTTGAGTATTGCTAAAAAAAAAAAGTAAAATGTTGATATTAAGATTTTAACAAAATATTATAAAAGTGTAAAAAAAAAAAACAGAAGTGGGCAAGAAGAAAAAAAACGAACTAAATAAAAATAAAGAATTGCCAAAAAAAAAATAATATAATTTAAAAAACAAATTTAAAAAAAAAAAATGAACATGGAAGCTCGGTCAAACAATGGCTAATTATTTCTCTTTTTCCCAGTTAAGTTGACACATGGCATCATTTCATGAGGTTTAGCCAATGTGGCATCTCTCGTAGAGAAGCCAAAATCCATTTTGATAAATTATTTTGAAAGAAACCAATTTTGACAATTAATTTGTAAAATAGATCATTTCAGATAATTTACCCTGTTAAGCAACTGCTCTTCTTTGTTATGTGTTTTAATTTCTTATATAAAAATAATAATAAAAAAAAAATCACATTGTTGCAAGGTTGTTTGGGCATTTGTTAACTGTTTGATAGCTATAAATATGTATATCCCCAAAATCTTCTCGCGTGATTAAGCCATTGTCGCGCCAATTCTCGCACATCCCCTTTCCTCTCGGAGCTGAATCGCTACACCTTCTTCCTTCACTGTTTGGTCTCACGTTCTTGCTATCTTCAGGTACATGGTTTACGTTCTCCTTCTTTTTCTCTCTGATTTATTTTTCGTCGACAACTATGATGGATTTGTTCTTCTGCGAAATGGTGATTTCATTGATGCGGAGTTTTCTAAGTTCTAGAGACTGTAAAAATGCGGTTCATTCTGTTTACGGAATGATTGCGATCATCGATACGGATTCCTTTTTTTGAGAGCTTCTTTGTTGTTAATCGTCGTCTCGATTGATTCTGTTTTTTGTTTTCCTGAATTACGAGACCTCGATTGAATCTGTATTGTGTTGGAATCGTCTTATTCGTTTCGGCTATTTGATTTGTGATCTTCAATCAATGCGAACTGCGAATGATTTTTTTTTCATAGCTTATGAAATTTTTTGTTTGATCGTGTGTGTTTTCTGTTTTGGTTGATTTGTAGATATATGGAATCTGAAGGAGGTTTGAGTTTGTATCCGTCGCACCGTTGTAAAACTATTCATCTGGTCTGTAATTAAATGTTTTCTCTCTCGCACTCTTTTTCTGATGTTAAAGTCAGCCATATATGATTTTTGGATTTGAATCTGTTGCTTGTACTTGTCGTGGAGTTGATGGCGTTCTATTTTTTTTAGATTACAACAATTAGAGGTGGGGGATTCGAACCCAAAACTTCTCAGTCATTGAGTGTAGACTAATGCCGCTAAGCAACGGCTCTTGTTGGCTCATGGCTCTGTTATTGTTCATGTATTTGAACTTTATATAAATTTTACAGGTGAGACATGCTCAGGGAGTTCATAATGTTGCAATGGAAAAGGATCACAGTTTGCTTAAATCTTATGATTATTTTGATGCTCAGCTTTCTACTTTAGGATGGCAACAGGTATATGATGATTTAATGTACCACAAATCCCATAATCTCTAATGTTATGCATACTTTCTCTATGAATGTGACTACATATATTGAAACAGAACATTTACAGAGTGAAGAACGGTAATTAATTCATTATAAGCAGATGGAATCCTGCTAATCTTATCAAAGATTGTTTACATGTTCTAAAAAATTCGTATGGATAATTTAATCATTCAGTATCTTTTTTCATAAGACATGTAACAACAATTTTTTCTAAGATCCAACAATAATATATTCCCTGGATATTGAAACAGGCTGACAATCTGCGGAAGCATGTGCAATCATGTGGGCTTTCTAAGAAAATTGAGTTAGTCATCGTCTCCCCCTTGTTAAGGTATGATACTGGTAAAAGCCAAGATAATTAATACTATTATAAGATTATTTGCGTATCTTGAAAATCAGGAATATTAATATTATAATTTGCATGCTTATTTGATGGGTTTAAATGTGGGACATACCTAGTAAGAAATTAATTTCTAAGTAGGTGATTACCATAGATTGAATTCATCATTTCTTAGTTTTCCAACACCCTCTTGACAACTAGGCTACTCTATGATAATTTTTTTCAACCCTAGTAGTTAGGTGTGTACATATATCATTCTGTCTTGCTATATTGTGTATCTTCCAATATCATGTTTGTGTAGTTCTTATACCCGTCAAATTCCATGATGCCTCTTTTAAGATAGGAATTCCATGTTTCGGTTTTAGATTCTACAAAATCAACATAAATTATGAAACAAGGATATAGAGTAGAATCATTATGCAATAGGAAATTAACGTTAGGTTTATGTAAATGATATAGTATTGTTGTACAACTTAACATACTTTTTTTATTTAAAAAAACTACCATACTTCGGTGAAAAAAAGATAGTACGACTGGAGTATCTAAATTTATTTCTGTCATTAGATCGGATCATTTAGATAAGCATGGGCTAGAATTAAGACACAATTCTAGTCCATGCTTCCATTTAAGACATTTTTTTATCCATTCTGACCATGCCTTTCACGTTTCATTTATCACTTTAATTAATATATATACTACAGAAAAAAGGTCGCAGGAACTAAAAATTAACAGTGTAGTAGCAATAAATGCAAGGACTATCCAGTTCCATAATCTCATCGTTTTTATGACGGGATAAGATGATATATGTAAATTCCATAATCTCAAGTATTTTGAGGTTCTATCCCATTGAAATGTTTCAGTTGTAAATTAAATGGGTGCACTTGCATCTTGATGTTATTGAATCATATTAAAAAATTGAAACATAAAATAAAAAATCGATTCATCATTGAGAATTGAATTCTGTTACTATCTGTTTTGTGATGAGGATAACTTTTATCCTTACTTCTCCCACTGGATGATTGAGCTAGTTCTTTTTCTTCGTGAAATGAACTTTTATCCAACAAAATTTGATTCTTTTTATCCAGATTCAGGACTTTTATATTTTGCCTATACTAATCAAACATTTCTTATATCATCCATCGTGCTTGACTATAGGACTATGCAAACAGCAGTTGGAACTTTTGGTGGGGATGAGTACACAGATGATATAAGTGCTCCTCCATTAATGTCAACAAATACAGGGGGCAGTGAACGTCCCGCAATTTCAAGTCTGAATTGCCCGCCATTTTTAGCAGTCGAGCTTTGTAGAGAACGTTTGGTATATTTCCTACATTGAACTCAAAATTTAGAGCAAAGTTTCGTTTTGATATTTCGACTTCTTTGCTGCAGTGAAACATTTTAGTATTTTAATCATGTTCACGAGTTTTAGATTTATTGTCTTTTACATGAAACTATCGACAAATAATATTGAATAACTAATCTCCTTGCCTCTTGAATCATTGTATAAGTTAAAAGCTCTGCAAATTCTCACTTAGAATTGTATTGATTGAAGAGGACGAATATAAGCTGAACAATGAACCTGCAATGTTTTCTAGAATTATTAGTAATGGACTTATTTGTTTTTACATGCAATAATTAACCATCTGTTTGTGGGAAAAGACTTCTTGCATCTGTAGTTGACACATCTTTAATTTCCGTTAATTCTCAACATAGCTGGATTTCGAACGAAATTCTCAATATAAATATATTAAGCTGGTCATGAACTTGAAAGATGATCAAATTCTTGGTTTACCTTGCAATGAATTAAATAACTAAAAGTTAAGATTTTCCCATGTTTTTCAGAATTTCTGATGATTAATGATTATATTCATTGTACAGGGTGTTCATCCATGTGATAAGAGGAGAAGCATTACAGAGTATCGGTCTCTTTTCCCTGCAATAGATTTTTCATTGGCAAGTTTTATTGTTTTGTCCATGTTGCAGGATTATGTTACCCTTTTTTATCTGTGTTACTGTTTTTCATCTCTTTTTACTAGGTCCATTTTATTTTGTTCAAACATTTCTTCATGTACTGTAGATTGAGAATGATGATGATATTCTGTGGACACCAGACACAAGAGAGTCGAATGACGAGATTGTAGCAAGGGGGCTGAAGTTTCTAAATTGGTAAAATTCCACTTTAGTTTTTACTACTATGAAATGGCTACATGTTTCATAACTGATTTCTAGGAGATTATACTGTGTTGTCTTTTTTTATATTCGTGAGTGTTCACCCACCTCAACCATTCTCATGAGACAAATCGATTGGTCCTGCAACATTTGGTTGTCAAAAAAATTTGTAGGAAATTAATTTTTAAATAGGTGGCCACAAAGATTAAATTTATAATATTTTGGTCTATCAAAACTTTTTTGAGCACTAAGTCAACTCGTGATGTTTCGACGAATTATCTCTTGTCTTTTTTTTAAGAGGAAAAAAGTTGCTTCCAGACAGTAAAACTTCATAGTGTTGGATCCTTTTCACTAGAAAGAATAAGTTAAGAAATAGTTGCAAGGGATATTATTCGGCAGCTACTTTATGACCTTCGTTGATGCCTTTTAATGTTGACAAGTGTTCATTAAAGTTATATCTAGGCTGTCATAAGTTGAATTTTCAAAATCCTTGCACAATTTCTATGCATTATCTCTGGAAAGAGTAGAACTATGCATCAACATCCATGTCAGAAGAGTTGGCATTGACTGCTCTTGATTTTTTACACTTCTGTTAGGGCATCTGGCAAGGAAGAAAAACAACTTTAATGGCCGATTAGGGATAAGAGATCAACCTTCTTTATTTACTTTGATTTTGATGTAAACAATCTAATTTTTTCTTCGTCGCTTTACCGTGTTAATCTTGTTTCCAAGAAACCTTTGGTGGATGATTAGACCTTTAAAAGTTCTGATACCACCAAAGAATTTAGTAAATTCACAACAGATCAATGATAAAAAAGATATAATATTCTGAAAGTTATCCGTTACCAATTTCTTACCTCGCAAGACAGAATAATACCAAACAAACAATACTTTATAGAATAATCATAATCCAGAATTTTCTTCAATACAATCATGATTAGAAATAACAAGGTGGAAATATAAAGGATAAATGACAAGCTAACCGGTGAATTCTAGAGCATCGGAACCTCTCCTCCAAGTCCTATAACTTAGTCCCAAAATAAGACCTACCTTCTCAAAACCTCTCCTTACATTATTTATACCCACAAGAGGAACCTCACCACTCTCCATCTTACCAATTACTAGGAAACTTCCCAATTTACCCTTTCTAGAATATTTACTAGAATCAGAGGTCTTTCCTATTCATTGATGATTTGATCAAAACTGCAGTGGCCTTATATAGTTCACTGTGAACATTCAAACATAACCAACAGCTTAACAAACTAATTGCTAGAACTAACAACTAACAGTCTAATTGCTGTATACACTAGATGAATAAAATACAATCAATAATCAAACATTTATGTGCCCTCTTAATAAGCTATACCGCCCTCCTTTCTAATTCCAGAGGTCTTTTGTATCTACCCTTTGGGTAGTTTTTGTTAATTTCATATATGAATGAAGTTGTTCTTATACATTATTTTTTTTTTTAACACCTTGGTTTTCAACCATGGCCAGGCTGTGGACTCGGAAGGAGAAAGAGATTGCAATTGTCTCCCACAGCGCATTCTTATTTGAGCTTCTGAAACGTTTTGGAGATGACTGTCATCCATCTATAAAGAGCGAAATCTGCAAATAGTAAGCATTCCCTTGATCAGAACCACAACTTTCAAGCTGCACAACTAGAAAGGACTTCTAAAATAAATTGAGTGCCAAACTACATTATAGCTTGCACCAATAAAAATAAAATAAAAAAAGAATCAGCTGCTTAATTGAGACGACAATTTTTAGTTTGGAGTTCAAATCTATCATGAGTTTAGCATAGACGTACGGAATCAGATCTGTTTTCTCCTTCATTATTGTTGTTTCATGCCTTAAACTTGTATTCATTTTTAACACATGAAATTCATATCAATGTGCAGTTTTTCAAACGGCGAGCTTCGATCGTTGGTTCTTGTTGACAAATGGTAATCACTCTTCTTTTCCAATTCTCTTATATCTTTCTCATTTTTGTTTTTTATATAAACAAAATTTCATAGAAAGAGGAAAATTTTGGAATGGAGAAAACCTTTCCAATAAGATTAATAGTATATTAGACAGTATGAGATTTCTTCTCGAAACTAATTAATAATGAGAGGAGTAGTCCTACAATCGTATAAGGTTGTGAGGTCTTCTCATATTTTCAAAGTGGGATAAGGTGAAGAATCTTCAATATATCCCTTCAAGGTATGGTGCCTCCTTAAATTCACCAATCTTAAGTTGGATCAAAAGTTGTAGGCTGAATACCCATTCTATCTCAAAACCATTTTATTATGAGAGGAGTAGATCTATGATCATATGAAAATTGTGAGACCTCAGTGTGAGATAAGGTGAAAATCCTCAACAGAAGGTGGCATAACTATAGTGATGAAAAATGAGAAAGTGTTTACACCAAGGTGACAACTAATATAGCTATAGCATTAAAAAAAAGGTTATAACAAGAGGATTTTTGTCAAGAAAAACACGTCTATTTCGTTCTTACCAAATGCTTTAGCAGAAAGTACGAATAAAGTCTTCCCGCATAAATTTCTTTTCATTAGAGCAACAAGCTTCTTCTCTTAGAGTAACAAGCTTCTTTTCCTAACCAATATAGGTTGGCCTAATGATCAAATAAGAGCTTTAAAGTATTTCGATGTAATATATTCAACAATCATAGTCATACTATTTAGGTTAAAATAATACTATTTTGATTCCTGGACTATAGAAATTGTTCTATTTTAGTTCCTGACTTTCAAATTGTCCAATTTTAGTCCAAAATTTGTTACACTTTGGTCCCTAAACTTTCAGATGTCCAATATTAGTTCCTAGACTTACAAAAATTCAAAAATAGTCCTTGTGGGTCAACCTTGGTTAAAATTCTGTGAAATTTAAAAAAAAAAAAAAGAAAAAAAAAGGGCTTCTCTCTCCTCCATCCCATTATTTTCACTCTCCTCCATTGTTGTTTGCTTGATTTTTACAGTCTCAATCTAATAAAAAGCGTACAAAACTACCACATTTTCCATTCCAGTCCTCACTGTTGACAGACCTTCAGATCAAGAAAAATAGAGATTATGGGCGAATCATAAACGAAATTAGAATCGAATTTTGATTCCAAAATCAATCAACATGACAAAATCTACCCTCAAAATAGGAACCTCAAACACAGTCCTGGGCGAGTTTTTTTTTTTCCTTCTTCTGATGGATATTCCTCATCCCCGCCCTTTATTTTGATCTCCCATTTTCCTTTCGTTTCTTCCATTTCCTTCATTTCTTTTCCCACCTCCCTTGTTTTTTTCACAGATTCAATAAATTTTCATAAATGAATTCGAAATTTTGCATTTTAGAAATTCAATTTTGGTAAGAGGATTTACCATTTACCAAGTTTCATTTCAGTTTGTTGAATTAATTATGTTATCTTTATTCTCCTCTGCAAGAAAATTAGAAATCTGAATGGTAGAATGATTTTAATCCGTCATTACACAGAGAAAAACAAATCAAAATTTATAAGGAATCTAATTGATGTTTCTCATAATTTTTTATTGCCTTATCTCGAGGTAATTTTGTCATGGGGTAGGATTGATTTTGACAAAAGGGTTGGGGATTTCTTTTTTTTTCTTTTTTATTGAGCCGTCTTTAGAAGAAAAGGAGGTGAATATGGAGAAAGTGGGTTGGGGTTAAGATACGACCATAATCTCCGGTAAAGAATAAAATAGAAGATGTTGTAGTTTTGGAGGTTTTTTTAAATAGATTGGGACTCTGTAAAATCAAACAAACAAGAATGGAAGAGAGATGAGGAAGCAGTTTTTTTTTTTTTTTTTTTTTTTTTCATTTCACAGAATTTTAACCGAAGGTTAACCCAGAGACTATTTTTTTAACTTTTTTTTTTGCAAGTCCAGGGACTATTTTTTAACTTTTTTGTAAGTAAGAACCCAAGTGGAATAAATCTCATAGTTCAGAGGCTAAAATTAGATATTTAAAAGTTTAGGGATCAAAATATAACAATTCTTATAGTTTAGGAACCAAAATGATATTTTAACTTTCTATTTATTTGAGCATTAAGTTCTTACGAGTTATCTTTACAACCAAATATGGTAGGGTTACATAAAAATAGTCAAGGTGTGTATGAATTAGCTGGAACACTTACAAATATTAAAAAAATATATAATAAAAATAATTATAAAAAAAAAATCTTTTTTTTTCTCTTACATCCTTCTCGTCTTTTGCATGGTATGCTAGCAAGAACATAACAGTTAACTGGTATAAAGTGTAGATTAACACACAAGAGTTTATGTGTTCAAATTCTTAGGCACAATTGTTGTTGAACTAAAAAAATTTGCACACGATTTCATATTAATTTGCAGCATGGCGGGATCAGATTCGTCGACGACTAATTACGCAGGCAAAACTCCTCAAGGCCTTGATCTTCCCAGTGATGTTGCCACTGAGAAGCAGCCAGAGGTAGAAGACACGTGAGGTTGTAGCTTGAAGAAGATAAAGCACGTGATGTTCTTTTTCTCTTCATGGGAACACCAGAAATGTCGTCTTGGTCGCTAATTGCATTAATTTAATTCATTTCATTTTGGAGGGCCTTTGTTACTTCAATGAAATTCTTCAAAATTCAAATAGGGATGAATTGGGAAGCCTGCAATTGGTCAATAATGGAGAGTCATGGCTTCTTCTATGAGGGAGGTTCATATTTTATTAATTGTTATGGTTGTATACTTAATTTTATTTGGATATTAATAAAATTTATGTTTTCCATGTGCAAAACTTTCTGTTTTGATTCGACCGAATTAGAATAAGAGAACGAACAGTTTATGAGGTTGTGGAGTCTCCATCAATTCTAATGTTTCTCTTTCCCAACGAATTCTAAATTTCTTTGCAATTATACTTTAAGATTTTTCATGAATATTTTGTTTTTTCTTAAATCTATGGATGTCTACCTTTTTTATATAAAAAATTCAAATATATCAAAAATTGATTAATCAAATTAAATTTGATAGATTCAATCACACCCATACAAATGATGGCTTTAATCAAATGAAATTTATGATTTTAATTAAGTTAAATCAATTAAAAACAATTAAGTGAAATTGATCAAAAATAAATATTTTTGAAATATTTTGATGTATGACATATTTTTAAAAGGAAAAAAAATACTTTTTAGTCCTTAACTTTGAAGTCTAGTTTTAATTTAGTTATTATATTTTAAAATTAAACATTTTTATTTTGATATTTCAATAATGTTCACTTTTAATTTATAAAATAACTAAATAGTTGGTTATATAAATTAATATTAACTATAATGATGATTAGATTAATTTTAAATTTTAATATATTAATGAATTGACTATTTTAATTTTCATGTCAAATTAATTTTTTTTAAAAAATAAGTATAGAAATAAACTTAAAAACACAAAAGAACTAAAAGGAATATTATTAAAATATCAAAAGTAAAAAATGTTTAATTTTAAAAAATAAATTAAAACTAGATTCTAAACCTAGCTAACTAAAACCATAATTTTTTTGCTCTCTAAATATAAAGAGATTATAATTTGTTACCCGCAACAAATTCTCTACGTAATCTTTTTCTTTTTTAATTGTATATCGTTTTTATAAGTCTTCTCAAATTTTTGTGGCCTTTCCTTTTTTTAAATGTTCCCTTCTCTCAATTTCTTCTTTTCTTAACGAAAGTTGTATTTTTTTTTTTTTTTTTTTTAAGTGCCATTCTTCAATTTTTAGCTCATTTAGACTCATTCTCAAAGAAAGATTCCATGATACGGCCCTTTAGTTTAAAGATAAAACAAAATATAATGCAAGTAGAAACAACTGCAAACAATCAAGAAACAAACATTCTTCGAGGAAATTAGAGCTCGCATTTTTTCCTGCACTCAGAAGAATAAAGGAACAGTCGCCAAGATCCAGCACAAGAAAATGTTTTACCAACATATTCAAGTTTTCTATAAACACCTCTCATAAAATTAATAATTTTAAAGTGTACCATAGCTTCAATCTTTGATCACATACGATGATAATGAGGATTAAACAAATATAAATAGAAAATTAACAATTTAATGCAATTTCTTTGGAGAATTAGACAATTACTTAACGCATACCCTAAACAAATATAAAAGACTGCATCATTTATACTTCATACCTAATAAGGGTGTTCATGGGCAGGTTTGAGACATTTTTTAGACTCAATCTAATTGTTTGGATGGTAAGTTTCTCTAACTCAAGCAACTCTAGTCCAATAATGAACTCAAACACAATCCAATCATATATACTATTTGAGTTGATAATTTAGATTATTTTGTTTTTAATTTTTGGTTTTTGAAATTTAAGACTACAATAATTACCAACAAGCCCCCTTAAAATAGTGCCTCTTTTGGGCTCTCCAATCTGATACCATATTAGATAGTGTGGACATCCATCTCAAAATCAATTGGTAATGAGAGGAGTAGTCCACCTACCTTATAAACACTAGAAGATATTCTCACCTTATCAATGTGGGATTCTCAACAGCCTATATTTGTAGAAAACAAACAAAAATTTAGAAACAAAAAAAAAGCTTCCAAAAATTTATTTTTATTTTTAAAATTTGGTTGACATTCACATACTTTATTAAGGAAAATTAGATACATTATAGGAAAAATGAAGCATATTGTAGGAAATATGATTAAAAATAACCTTAAATTTTAAAAACAAAAAACCAAATGATTATCAAATGGGATCAATTAAAAAATAAATTAAGAAAAAAAATAAATTCAAAATATGTACAGTAGACTAAATGTCAAGGAAACCGTTAAAGAAATTAATTCTTAGGTAAATGACCATCATGGATTGAACTCATCACCTTAATCACCCATTTGACCACTATTTCACTTCATGATGGTTCACAAAATCTAAGAGTTAAAAAAAAACTTTTTCAATATTAATAAATAAAACATATTTTTAAATATTTTCAAATACTATTAACAAAAAGATGCAAATAACCCAAACTTTGGTAAAACTTATAATAGGATCGAATCAATTTAAATTAATTTTATTTTAACTTGTCAATCCCAATTTATACATACACAATAAGTATATATATATATATACATTTATTTGAGAACTCAACTAATTTAAACAAGTTTATAATCCAATGCAACCTACTATATTGAATTAAGTAAGTTGGTCGGATTCTTGAGGTTATCAAAATCTATAAATACACTTAATTGCCAAATCCCAAACTATATGAAGCAAATTTATAATTAATCTATATATATATATTAAAGTCCATTAAATTAAATTACCATATGCTAAATTTTCAAATGCATATTTGTATTCTATTCCTTCTTATCTATGGGGTTGGAAGAAGAAGCATATGTAGCAGAAGAGCTTCGATTGCGCCAATCTTCATCTCCATCATTCAATCCTTCATCGAAGTTCATAGCGTAGCTTATATCGTCGGATACAAATCCACTATTGGATTGATTTGCCTCTCTAATACGCAGTTTATTCCCCTCCTTTTTCTTCGAAAAAAGCTTTAATTTCAAACGCCCCCAAAGCGACAACTCTTTTTTGCTTTTTTGCCCCTCTGATTTCTCCATTTGCAGAACAGTCCTCCTTTTCCTTTTCTATCAAATGTCAATAATTTTCTGTTTGGAAAGTAGGAAAATCTTCTCTGATGGGAGTTTTGCCTGTTTTGTTTGATTTTTATTCGCTAATTAGAGTCGGTTGAAATGTTTAAATAATTGGAATGTATTTATAAGTAACCTTTTGGAAAGGAAATGAGCATGGTAATGCTTTGGATGTCATTGATTTTTAAGAAATATTTATGATTATTTAGGATGCAATTTGTATTTATTTTGTTGGAGGGGTGGAGACGTGTGTGAATTTGAGTAATTTTTTTTTCGAGGATGTGCAATGCAATTAAATTTGTTATCTTTTTCCTTTTCTTTAATATATATATATACCTTTTTTTCAGATTTTTTAATGTTGGAGTTTAGTTATTGACACTTTCTATAAATATTTTTAGGGAATTTGGGGTTTGTGGCAAACTTTTTTAATTTTATATATATTTTTTTAGAAATATTTCATCCATAGTAAATTTTAGAGGTTTCAAATATATATATATATATATATATATTTGCATATTTCAATTAAGTCATTCACTATCTTTGGATTGAAAACTATATGTTACGCTGATTTGTTCAATATTATATTTATTGAATATTGTATGTGATACTAATTAAAGACCGAACACTATTGTTGTATTGATAAAAAAAAATTATATGAGTACTGATTGAAAACTATATATTGCATGGTTGAAGTCATCAAACGAATTGTTTTTTATTTTTTATTTTCTAAATCTTTTTACTATATTTGCCCTCACATTTTTGCTATGTATGAATTTCTTCTAAAAAATTGTTATCTATCGATATTTTTTTATATTTTTTTACTATACATAAAAAATTCCCCCAAAAAATTAATTGGTACATATTGATGTTGAATTATTATTATTATTATTTTTTAATTCGGGAAATTCAAACATTACCTCTCTTGATTAATATATATTATAATTAATATATATATTTAGATTACAACAATTAGGATGGGTGGATTCGAATCCATGATCTCATGATCATTGGGTACATATTCATGTTGTTGAGCTATTGCTCTTGTTGGCAATTAATATATATTACTAATTGAGGTAGCATGTTCAGTTGATTTTTTTTTAATCCAAATTATTAAATAATAATATTTTATATGAATACAATCGAGTCCAAAAATTATCAAGTAGTGAACTAACTCAATCATGGAGTCGTGCTTGGGAGATGTTTAGATGAGTAATTAGTCTGATGAACTATTTTGAATACTTAGAAATTGAGTGTTATAGGCAAAAACTTGTTTGGATGTGTGTGTGTGTTTTTTAGAGATGTTGATAACTCTCAATTAGAGAGTTATTTAGTCCTCTTTAGGATGTATTTATTGAAGAAATCATGCATTATCATTAC
>JBBMKA010000018.1:1742280-1769819 GCA_037833695.1 Sechiopsis laciniata
TATATAAAGAATCAATAGTTAAAATTATTGGTTAATAAAAATAATAATTCAATGAAATCAACATATACCTATAAATCAAGTTTGATCATTCACTCATTTGTTGAACTAAAACAAACCAATAAAAGTATTGTCTAAACTTTTTTAATGCTACAATATTCAAGGATGGAGATTCCAAATTATAGCTTTTTCGTTATTAAATGGTACAAAATGTCACTAGAGTTATATTCTTGTTAGCATTATAAATTGAATTTAAGATATCATCATTCTAAAATAAATAATACACCATGGTTTAATTCAACTTTATTATATCGTTAGAAAAATGATAAATAAAATTATGTGAAATGAGTATCAAAATTAAATTGAAATCTTTAGTGGGATTAATTATGTAAAATTGTATTCTTTTATAAAATAAAGTAATTATATGCCAAAGTGTATCACATCAATTACATCTATATTAAATCAAAACATTATCATAATTCTCATTTATCAATCGAGAGGATAACCATTAGCATTTGTTTATAAAATGAGGGTGAGAGAGATGCGATAAATCACTTTTAATTCTTGTCACAACTTTTAGTGCAAATAAGTTTTGTTTTCATAATTTTTGTAAATAATGTCTCCATCACAATTGATATATATTCAATCTTTTGAGACAAAATTCTCTTGCCTTTTAATGATGATGCTTTTAATTTGTCTCCTAAATACAATTACAAACCCTAATTGAAAGGAAAGCCTTTTATTTTCATTTTTAGAAGGAAAGCGTGAATTTTGTCAATCATCATATTTTCGTTTCGTTATATACTCTTAAAATATTTGCTGCCCGTCTTCTATGTAAGATTTATTGGGGTCCCCTATGATTATTTATTTTTATTTTTTATATTCGTGAGCGTCCAGGCCAGCTTTCGCACATTTCGACTAATGTCACGAAACATACCTCCTGACTCTATAAAATTTGGATGCCAATGAAATCCGTAGAAAATTAATTCTTAGGGTAGATGACCATTGTGGATTGAACTCATCATCTTATGCACCCCAAGTCTATTTTTTAGCAATTAAGCCACTACATAACGGTTTATTTTTCATTTTTTAAAATGAAATCTACAACTACTCCTTCAAGTTGAACATGCAATTTTTAGTACTTTGATATCTATATTTTACTTACATTTTTATTTAAATCAAATTAAATTTTGAAAGCTAAAAAAAAATAGCTTCCAAATATATATATATTTTTTGTTTATGAATTTATTTAGGATTAATCTATTTTCATAAGAGAAGATGAAACCATATTCAGATAATTTAAGTAAATACAAAGTTAAATTTAAAAAATAACAAAACAAAACAATTATTCTTCAATCTAATATGTCATTTTTTTTAGTTGAACAATGATTAAGATGGAAAATTCGATTCCATCACATATTATGATGACACATTTATACAAAATTTTTTAATATTAAAAATTAATGTTGAACATCATTAAAAAATAGAAATTTAAAAGTTATAAATAAAAATGTACTTTTCTAAAAAAAAAAAAAACATTAATCAATATATATTTATTGAGTAATACTTAGGGCGTTACCTACTCAAAGCCATTCTTACAATTTTTATGACTACGTATATAACTTTTTAAATCAAAAGATGTGTGGTCATAAAAGTGAGTAAGAATGATTTGATATTGTTCATATTCATTAGGCCTGTTGGGCCCAATTGGGAGAAAACCCAAAATGTCACAAAAGCCCAAAACATGTGAAAACAAGCCGTGATTCAGACGCTTCACTCGCTGATTCAGAATATTCTCATAAGCTATACAAAGAAGACGAGCGACGTGAGCCACTGGTCCACAACCCAGGAACTCCTCCAGCGAGTTTGGCCAATGCGATTGGCTCGTGTTTTGCCCACCCGATCAAAGCCGCAACAGCCATTGACACGAGGTGATCTAAGACTCCGTTTGATAACTATCTATTTTTTTTGTTTTTGAGATTGAAGTTTATTTTAATTTATCTTTCTTATCACGTGTTTCATCTATCCATCTTTCCTTAAGAAAGTATGTGAATGCTATTATAAATTTTAATAATAAAAATAAATTTTTGGAAGTTATTTTTTTGTTTCTAAATTGTAATTTGGTTTCTAAAAATATAGGTAAGATATAAATAATTAAATAAAAAAAAACATATGATAAAATAGTTGATGTAGACTTAAATTTCAAAAAATTATCAAATTAGACCTAAATATTTCGCTTTTAAATATTCCTCGTTTTAGTTCGTTTGAGTGTGCTAAATCCACGCGCTCTTACCCATGCGCGGCCATTACCGGCTATGTTTCAATTTTCTCTGTAATGGCGATGAATATTATTATATATCCCCATAGTTTATTCTGTTTCTCGTTTTTTTTTTTTTGAAACGTGTCTTCGCCATCTTGTTTGCTTCTTCAGGTAGATCAATTTGCATCATCTCACTATATGAATATTGATATAGGTATACATTGGGGGTGTAACAAAAATTCTCGACAACCCCGATTGGACTATACTATTTAACCCATACGATAAGATTTGAGTTATGTATGTATATATATATATATATTGATATTTGTGATTGTTCGAGTTAACTTGCGCACATTTCAATTATTGTTACAGGTCATAAAACGTCATACCCTACAATATATGGATATTAAGTAAACCCGTAAAATTTTTGTAATCTATATTTCTATTTGGAGTTATATATATATATATATATATATATATATATATATATAGTTTAAGTTATAATTTTATATTATTTTTGGGTTAGGGGCAATTGACTAATTTTTACTTCATTATCTTTTTTCTAGATTATGACACCGGAATATATTCTAAGATCGAAGGCATATAAGGATTATTTAGGAAATTAATCCTTACACCCATGTGATAAGAATGAAAGCACATCCCAACGTCCAAGCGCTCAACCACGATACTGTCTCTAGGAAACAAAATGTTTCAATCCAAATCAACCAAAACTACATCATTAACATATTATTGAAGCATGTACTAAGTTATCTACTAGTATATTGGCAGTAAATATGCAAAAACGAGATAAGTAATTTGAGCTCGAGTCTAAGTATTCTCCAATTTTTGTTGCAACCAGAAAATAAAAATGGTTGGATTCCTCTAATACATGATGATTAATGAACCCCAAAATTTAGATGGGTCAAAAAAATTCTCCTAACCAACTCAAGTACACACCCAATATAAATACGGGGTTTATTCATCAATTTACTTCGGTTTAGTTGATTGGTTGTGCTATTCACAATTTACAATTTGTTCGTTAATAATTTTAGTTCTTGAAATTGATCATTGCGACTTTATGGAGACTCCGTCTGGTAATAATTTATTCGTTTATTGCTATCGTTCTTGAAATTGATGGTTGCGAGTGTTTAGGATTCTTTGTGTCAAGAATTTATTTGTTTATTGTTAATGTTCTTATAAGATTGTGGAAAACCTAACTTGATTTCTTTGCATGATTCTGATCTACAGATATGGTTGCTAATGGGGGTCTAAGTGTGTATCCATCGAAATGTACTAAAACAATTCATCTGGTAAGTGACAAAGAATTTTTCTCTTTGTATTTTCAAAGCGTTTTGAGAATTTATTGATATCAAATTTACAGGTGAGGCATGCCCAAGGTTATCATAATGTGGCGGGAAAAAGAAACGTGAAAGAATATCAATCTTATGATTACTTTGATGCTCAACTTACCTGTCTAGGATGGAAACAGGTAAGCCCTCTGTGTTCTATGTGGAAGATGAAACCGATAGTAGAGTTAATTAAACTTCAACGAGAATTCGATCCAATAAAAAAGAATTTGGGATTCGACCCAAGATTCGTCAGCTCGAAGGAATCTTGAGGGGACGTGTTGAGAATCCTTTTGGATTGTCAGTTCCCGATCATAAGTTTCGTTGGCGACGACCCAGGCTATCTACCTCCTTTAACTCTGTTTGCATAGGCTCTGCACATTGTTTTGAGATGGACCATTGCAAAACCACCATAAGTGTTCTAGAAGGGGCAAATTGGAGAATTACTTAGGGGAGGTTATTTTGTAAGAGCGTGGGGGCCAATTAGGGGTTATAAATAAGGTAGAGAGATAGTTCTGGTGTTCTCGAATTCACCGGTTAACTTATCGTTACCGTTTATTTTTTAGTATTGCTAATTATATTGGTGTTTGTAGTGAAGTCCTGAAATATGAATGTTAAATGAAATATATTGAGGTTTCTACCGTTGTTTCTATTCCATATGTATTTGCTTTGTTCTGTGAATTTCTGGAAGTAGTAAGGTATTGGATACCTTACACTCGTTCCAACTTGTTTCACATTCAGAGTGAGCTGATGGAAATTTAATTTGTTATCATGATTGATTCAGTGTTCTAAATATAATAAGAGTGAACTGACAAGTAATTAGTTTTTTTCTTCTTCTTGTGTATTGTAACAGGTTGACCGTCTGAGGAAAAATGTACAATCATCTGGACTTTCTAAGAGAATTGAGTTGGTAATCACATCCCCCATGTTAAGGTATCTCATCTTAGAGACGAATATTCTTTTTTAAGAAACAGGTTTAGATACAAGTTATGGGGTGGAAGAACCTTTCATTTATGAGTGAGCTGGAGCAGGACGGGTCCACTCCCGGTATGAAAAGTCCTTAATGTTAGTTGAGTACCTGGTTCTCCGATAGATTGACTCGCAATAATACCTACAGCTTCTCCCATTTCGACTAGGTCCCCACGACTAGATCCAAGATGTACTAAGGGAGTCCGAATAGATATTGGTTGTGTTTGAAAAGTTATGAATCGATTGATAAGTTCAATACTAACATCTTGTAATGCCAATGCATCCCGGGCCCATATAGATATCGTCCGCTAATACACGACCAATATTTCCAAGATTCTTCTCTTGAGTTCTGGATTTGTGCCTTAGATAGTTTATTCAGGTTTGTTTATTAGAGAAACAGAAGAAGTTTATTTAGGTCTTGTCTGGTGGAACTAAAATTTGAACAGTAGTTCAGCTATAAGGCAAACTCAATTTCTTTTCAATGTTTTTTGTATATTGGTTAAATATTTGGGACTGAATTTTGTAATGTGATTTGTATATTTTGAAAAGTTGCTTTTAAATAGAATACCCCTCCTAAATTCCAAGTTGTCAACCAGCATGAATCTTTTATATATATATATATATATACGCTTTAGAGTTACTTGTCCTTTTAGATTAATGAGTTTCTTTTTAGTACATAGGGAGCGGGGGACTCGAACCGTAGACCTCATGATTGTTAGTACATTCAAAATGCCAGTTGAGCTATGCTCACGATCACATTTGTCACTCTACTTTGTGGAGGGCATCTTTCATCTTATAATTTCAATTTCAACTGCCGCGGTTGCACGCAGGACTATGCAAACAGCAGTTGGAGCATTTGGTGGTGAAAATTGTTCATATGATATAAACGATATTCCATTAATGATGGAAAATGCAGGAGATAGCAACCGCCGTGCAGTTTCAAGTTTGAATTGCCCACCATTTTTGGCAGTAGAGCTTTGTCGGGAACATGTGGTACATTTAATAAATTCAAGTCCAACTTTTTTTTTAATCTACGATAGTTTGCAATTCTTTGCTGCCCTTAGCCTGTTAAACATTAAATTTGTATTTTAATGACCATCTGTCTTTTGTAAATCATTAGTTCTATAATGTTTCTTTCTCTAATGCAAATATTAAGGCCCCGTTTGATAGTCATTTTGTTTTTAGTTTTTAGTTTTTAGTTTTTGAAATTTAAGCCTACAACAACTACCTTATCATTTGTTTTTTTTTTTACTTGGATGCCTATATCTTACTTATAATTTTAGAAACCAAACCAAAATTTGGAAACAAAAAAAAAAAGTAACTTCCAAAAGCTTGTTTTTATTTTTGAAATTTTGGTTAGCATTCACATACTTTTTTAAAGAAAGATGGACACATGGTAAGAAAGATGGAACACATTGTAAGAAACTTGAGTAAAAATAAACTCAAATTTCAAAAACTAAAAACAAAAAACCAAATGGTTATCAAATGAGGCCTAAATGTTTCATTGGGAAGTAACCTTTTCCATTAATATAAGTGAAATTTCTTGTATTTTATATGCACATCTGTAGCTCTATTAAATCTACATATCAGCATTAGTGACTCAAGATTGAAATAAGACAAAGAAGACAGTGATTTACATAGTTCACTAATTTGTGTTAGTTACGTTCATGGGCAGAAACCATTTTATTAAGGAAATAAGAATACAAATATTTGGTCAAAACATGACCAGGGTATTAAGAAAGTTTATATAGTGCACACTCATAAAACTCTAATACAACATATGCCCGAAAATACAAAAAAGAAACCCAATACACATTTCGACTTTGTTTCAGGGGCATTGCCTCCGAGATCCCTGGTTGTTGACCGGACATCGAAACCCCAACTAAGTAATCGTAGAGCCATATAGTTCAAGACATCTAAGTAGTCTCACAATGCTATACTATTAATTAGAGAAGGATGTAAGTTCACAATGGAATTGAAAAGTAACCGATGGTGAGATACTAATTATATTCGGCATTAGATCTTTGAGAAAGTTTGGTTGTTTGATTAACATCGATTTTTTGTTTTGTTTTTTTGGTTTTTCTCTTCGCTTGTTTATTTTTTAGCCTTTATAATACTTGAAAATACTCTGCAATTTTGCATGACAAATCATTATGTTCATTGTCCAGGGTATTCATCCGTGTAACAAGAGGCGAAGCATTAGAAATTATCAGTGTCTTTTCCCTGCTATTGATTTTTCAATGGCAAGTTGTATTGTTTTTGTTCACCTTGTGACTATTTTCATCTCTATTCTTAGATTTACTGTTCTTTTTAATTAAAAAAAACATTGCTTTACTTTTTTCTAGATTGAAGATAATGATGATATCATGTGGAAGCCAGACATCAGAGAGACCGATAAAGAAGTTGCAGATAGGGGATTGGAGTTTCTTCGATGGTAAATATAAACTTCATTTATCTCTATATTCTTTAAACTATCTTAGAATGGCCTAATAATCAAGAGAGTCTTAAGTAACTAAGAGATGATTGGTTCAGTCCACCTACCTAAGAATTACTTCCTTCAGTTTCCTTGACATCTAAATATTGTAGAGTCATATGGTATGTCGTGACAATAGTCGAAGTGCTCACAAGTTAGCTCAGACAATCACAAATATCAAAATTTATCTCTATATTCTTTAGGTTTTTGCTTTTGCTGCCATCGGATGTCTGAGTCTAAGATTTTTAGTAATATCCATAATAGTAAAAATGAAAAAGAAAGTACTTTTTTTCTCAAAAAAAGAAGAAGAAAGAAAGTACTTCTGTCAAGTAATGTTTGTGGTATGAATACTTTTCAACTATACAATACTGTAAATTATACATTTTCATTGGATATTTTGAGCTTCTAGAATCATTTACATAAATTGTACGTTTCGGTTAATATGTAGTAGATTTTGATTTCTACAACAATTGGGGAAGAAGAATTCGAATCCTTAGTTATTTGATAGACACTTATGTTGCTCATCTATTTCTATAGTTGGCAGCTAATATATAGTAGATTGATCGTCATAGTTCTGTATAGTTATGAGATTTTCGGTCCATGATTGGTATAAGCTCATCCTTGAGGTTCATATAGATAAGTTTGATATTTCTCTTGGTGGATTCTGCAACTGATGTAAGTGTGTCTATAATTAAGATCATGGGTTCGAATCTTCCACTCTAATTATTGTTGAACTAAAAAAATGCTCCTGCATTTCGGTGTCTTACGGTTTTCTACTACGGCCAGGCTGTGGACGAGGAAGGAGAAGGAGATTGCAGTTGTCAGCCACAGTGGATTCTTATTTCATGCATTAAGTGCATTTGGAAATGACTGCCATCCATCTGTAAAGGAAAAAATCTTCAAACGGTATGCATTACTCTGATCCAACCCAAGATTGTTTGTCATTTAATACTGAATTTTAGAGTTTTCAAAACATGAACACAAAATATGGAATAACTTGAGCAGCAAATTAGCATATTTACTAAGGAATTAGGAAGGATGACGATAATGTGAAGACATTTTGGGTCTGGTAACCATTTGGTTTTTGAAAATTAAGCTGGTTTTCTTCCACTTGCACATGTTCATACTAGTAACAAAACAAGAAAATTTATAGGTGGGAGTTGAATTTATAGGTTTTTATTTATTTTTTTACATTCATAAGTGTTCATGTTCAGCTTACATGCATTTTTACTATTCTTACGACCCAAACTGTATTAAGATACAACATTTGGATGCCAAGAAAGTTCATAAGAAATGGAGGTTTAAAGAAGTATTACCACATCACCAGGCACCAAGTGATAGGATTAGTGTTGTTAAATTTTCCCACATTTTATTTTAACGCATGAATTGTGATCTTTTTGTTGTTCATACTAAAAAGATTCTCTTTAATATGCAGCTTTGCCAACTGTGAGCTTCGTTCTGTTGTTCTTATTGATAGAATCAGTTCCGTCAAATTGGAATCCTCGACGACCAATTTCCGAGGAGGCCGAAGATCGCGAGGGCTCAATCTTCTCAGTGAAACAGCTGAAATGATAATGGAATTGGAGGCAGATGCAAATGAAGATGCAGCTTGAATAAGATACTACATGGGATCATTTTGAGAAACAAAGACATATGTTGACTTTTACACTGATTTGATGATAAAATGAAGATAGTTATACATGTAAAGATGATGATTTGATTCCCTAACTTTTAGGTCGATGCTACCGTGTCTCAATTAGTTGAGCTATGTGTGAATCCTCGAACTTGTATATATAAAAAAAGCTTGAAGATCGTTTTCTATTCCCCTTATAATTTGTTTTTGGAAAAATTATATTTTTAGTCTAAGTTTGGTTGAAGAGGAGGCTACAAATCTTATAAAAACGATACAACTACTTTTAAATAAATGAGAGTCAAATATCGATTCTAAAGATTAAATCTGTGACGATGATATTGAATTGGATTTCCACCAAACAATAAAACTATTCGACCATCGATCCTTTCGATAGTTGTAACTTTATAATATATTCAAAACAGTTTCATCCAAGATGGGGTCCATTCGAGAGACGAGGACTAATGATTCCTCATAGTTAAAATATTATTTTAATACTTATACTTTGAAATTTCTATTTTGTCCCGGAATGTAGAACCGATAAGAGCAATCCGAAATACCTATGCTGACCTGTTATGGTTTTAATCTATCTCCTAAATATTGTTAATTAATTAAACGGAAAAAAATATTTTTAGTTCCTACATTTAGAGTCTAATTTCTATCTAGATTCTATATTTCAAAATACTTTCATTCCTTACATTATAATGATGATCAATTTTAGTTATTTTTTGATACACTGTCATTTGGAGGTATATTAATGTGGTTGAACTATTATTTTTGTTGACAATGATCAATCTTTTTCTAATGTATTTTTTTAATTTTTTTTCTTTAAAAATTAAATTCATGCTGAAAATGAAAGATTTTTATAGGAAAATAAATGACTACTATTTTTTTTTGAGTACATATCGAGGGAGAGGAATAAATACCATTCTTGATCGAACTTGTGTCACATTCTAGTTTTTGTTAAAAAAATTTTAAAAAAATTTATGGAAACTTAAAATTAGATTAGTTTCTATTTTAATAAATTCTGTTACAATGAACAAGAACATTAGCTCAATAACATTTGTGTACATCCCAATATCATGAAATCACCAATTCAAATTCTCTCCTCCTAACTCAAAATAAATAAATAAATAAATTCACTTCCGTAACTAACCCCTTTAAATATAGTATCAAAAACTATAATGGGGATTATTAAAACGTATAAAAGTATTTAAGGGTTGATTGGATTTAGGAGTTGGGAGAGAAGAAGAGAGGAAATTATCCAACTCCATGTTTATTTTTTATATATAACAATTTATTATTATTTTTTTTTTTGAAAATTCATAATAATATTTCTTAACTCCTTCTCAACTAGTGAATGGATTGGTGGGACGATTGGTTATCTAGTTTGATGTTAATCCATTTTCACTCCACAGTTACAGATTTAATCTTAAGTTTTCGATGAGGAGTTAATAAATTTAAATCTTAAATCCTACCTAAAAATTCTAAACAAACAGCTCCATAATTTTAAAAATAAGACAAAATAAAAACCAGATCCCAATACTGTTATTTTTGTTGAAACACGCTTTTGAGACTGGTTTGGGCATTTATTGTTATGGCTTAAACCGAGCGCTTTTGAATTGATAACTCTGTTTCTGTTGCTATAAATATGTGAAAATCCCCAATATCTTCTTACGTGATTAAACAATTGTCGCGCCAATTCTCTCGTTCTCTTCGTCTCCGAGCTACATCTCTTCGTTCTTCATTCACTGTTTGATCTCATCTTCATACTCTCTTCAGGTGAATTGCTCTTTTTTTGTTTCATCAACAATTATGATGTTTTGTTCGTCTGCGAAATGGTGTTGCCACTGATTCGGAGTTCTTTAAGCTCCTGAGACTGTAAAGTGTGGTTGATTCTTGTTATGGAATGGTTGCGATTATTGATGTGATGAATTCCTTTTGTTGAGAGCTTCTTTGTTATTAGTCGTCGTTTCAATCGATTTTGATTTTGTTTTTCTCGAGTTCGAATGAATTTGTAATCTACTATGCGTGTGAGAGTTGTCTTGTTTGTTTCGAATCTTTGATTTATGATCTTCTTGACGGCGAAGGCTATTCTTCTCATAATTTCTGAGATGTTCTCTTTGATCGCCTGTACTTTCTCTCTGAAATTTTTGATTCGTCAACAACTATGATGATTTTGGCGTCTGCAAAATGGTGTTTCCATTGATTCAGAGTTTTTTAAGCTCTAGAGACTGTAACATGTGGTTGATTCTGGTTATGGAATGATTGCAATTATTGATGAGATGAATTTCTTTTGTTGAGAGCTTATTTGCGATTAGTCATCTCGATCGATTCTGATTTTGTTTTTCTGAAGTATGAGACCTTGAATGAATTTGTAATCTACTCTGCCTGTGAGAGTTGTCTTGTTTATTTCGGCTCTTTGATTAATGATCTTCTTGACTGCGAAGGCTTTTTTCTCATAATTTCTGAGATGTTTTGTTTGATCGCGTGTACTTTATATTTTGTTGATTTTAGATATATGGACTCTGCAGATGGTCTGAGTTTGTATCGATCGCACCGTTGTAAAACTATTCATCTGGTTTGTAACAAAATATTTTCCCATTCAAGGAATATTCACTTCCATAACCTCATCGTTTTTATGACGAGGGTAAGATGATAAATTTTCATTCCATAGCCTTAGTAATTTGAGGTTATGTTGCTAAAGTCAGCATAGCTCAACCGACATCGTGAATATGCGAATGACCAAGAGGTATGTAGTTTGAATCCTCCAACTCCCTACTTGAGGTTCTGTCGCATCAAGATGTTTCGGTTGTAAATTACACGGGTACATTGCATCATGATGCTATTAAGTTCTAATAAAAAGGTTGAAATTTCAAAAAAATTGATTCATAACTGAGAATTGAATTCTGTTCAACTTGTATGTTGAATTCTCTGTATTATGATAAGGATTACTTTTATGCCTACTTCTCCCACAGGATGATTGAGCTACTCTGTTTTCTTTGAGGAAGGAACTTTTATCTTACAAATGCTGATTCTGTTCTCCCAGATGCAGGAGTTCTATTTTTTGCCCATACAAACCAAACATTTCTTATTTAAACCATCAATGGTTACACTGTAGGACTATATATGAAAACAGCAGTTGGATCCTTAGGTGGAGATGAGTACACAGATGGTATAGATGTTCCTCCATTAATGGCAGCAAATGCAGGGAGCAGCGACCGTCCTGCGCCGCCATTTTTAGCCGTAGAGCTTTGTAGGGAACGTTTGGTATATTTCATAAATTGAACTCAAAATTTGCAGTAAAGTTTAATTTTGATATTTCGACTTCTTTGCTGCAGAGAAACATATTAGTTTCGTTCTAATGTACATCTGACTATTGCAAGTTCAAGAGTCTTAGATTTATTTTCTTTTACATGAAACTATTGCAAGTTCACTATTCCCTGCAATTGATTTTTCACTGGCAAGTTTAACTGTTTAGTCCATATTGCAGGATTATGTTGATTTTCTTGTCTTTATTGTGCATCACTTTTTACTTGGCCAATTTATTTATTTATTTTTTTTATAAAACATTTCTTTGTCTATTGTAGATTGAACATGATGATGATATCCCGTGGACAAGACACCAGAGAGTCGAATGACCAGATTGTAGCAAGGGGAATGAAGTTTCTGAATTGGTAAATGCCCTTATTTATCTGTGTTCTTTAGTTTTTACTACTATGAATTGTCTACATGTTTTATTACTGATTTGAAACATGATTTTTGAAAGTCTTGCCCTAGAAGATTAAGTATGCAAATAGTCGGAAAAAGAGAAAAGATATAATCGTGTTGAGTAATGTTGACAACGTAGTTTTCATACATGGGTGATATTTCCTAGTTGTTTGTGTCACTCGAGGTTAATTTTGTTTCCAATTTGTATCGGGCACTTTTTTTTTATGACCGGGAAATTGGGGCTGTCTCCTTGTAGAAAGTTTTTTGTCTTAATAGTTGATCCCAATACATACTTGGGACATCTCCATCCATCTATCCCTAAACCTAGATTCGAGAGACAACAAAAATGTTTTCAATTAAAATCACTCGTGAGTTGCGAATTTAGTTTTCTTTCTTTCTTTTCTCGAAAAAACAACACAAATTAGGAAATAGCACTTTGAACTTGAGATATAATTTTTTTTTTTATATCATACGATTTGAATTGGTATCTTATATCGTCAATTTGAAACGTACGAATTGGTCTCTTGTATCATACGATTTGGATGATTTTCGATTCAAACTTATGTTTTGAATTGTTTTCCCTCCATTTCGATTTGAATAGTACGTTTTGAATTGTATACTCCTCATTGGTAGAAGTTTGAGATCTCCAATGTATATGCTCCTTTAAAGGTTGGGGTTCAAAATCTATGACTGAACTTAATTGTAAAACCACTTGTTGTTTTTTGAGTCCAAACTTTGAAAAGAACGTGAGTGCTCGAGTATGCTAAAAAAAAAATAGTGGCTACTCAAATTTTGGAATTTGTTTTTTGTTTTTTGTTTTTTGCTACAGAAATGGATCCAATCATATGTCAATACTATTTATGATGCAAGTAAGACAGATCCTCCAAATTTTAGAATTTTTTTTTTTGTATATCCTCTAAAAATTATTCAAATTGGGCCTCTCTAAAATAAATACTCTAGATTGGCACTTGCTTGACATCTGCAACTTCTTGTCTTTTACACTTCTTGGTTTTCTTTTCTACCTCGGCCAGGCTATGGACTCGGAAGGAGAAAGAGATTGCAAATGCATTCTTATTTGAGCTTATGAAACGTTTTGGAAATGATTGCCATCCATCTATAAACAGCGAAATCTGAAAATAGTAAGCATTCCTTTGGTCAGAACAACAACTTTTTTAGTAGGACAACTAGAAAAAGACTAAAAAATAAAGCTCACAGAACTACATTAGTTTGCACCAATGAAAAAGAACACGCAAATAAAAACAAAAAGAATAAAAAGAAAAGAAAAAACTTTAGCATCTTAACTGAGAAGACAATTTTTAAATTGGAGCTAAAGTTTATCATGAGTTGAGCGTAGACATATACATCATTATTGTTGATTCATCCCTTAAACTTGTATTCATTTTTAACACATGAACACATCAATATGCAGTTTTCAAACTCCGAGCTTCGATCATTGGTTATTGTTGACAAAGTGGTAAGCATGCTTCTTTTTTCCAGTTCTCTCTTCGTTACCTTCTCGATTTTTCGGTTTGTATCTGTACCTATTTTATTTTCCTCTATTTAGGGTCCAACATTGAAAATGTGTGGAAACCTTCTAATATTTATAAGATTAATGAGTTACTCCATTTATGATCAATTGATTTTGAGATAGAATTTTATGTTATCTAATATGTTCGGTAGAATAGTTTTATTTTGAGCAAAGAACTTCATCCAATCTAATCCATTATATTTTCACAGTATGGCGGGTTCAGATTCCTCAAGGACTAATTATTGGCAAAACTTCTCAAAGCTTTGATCTACCAAGCGACGTTATAGCTTTAAGAAGATAATTTTGTCGTCTTTGTCACTAATAAATTGTTTGGGGGCTCTTTTACTCCAATGGAAGTTTTCAATATGCAATTAGGAACGAATTAGTTCAGTTCAAGCCTGCAATTTGTCAGTGACGGAGCTTTCTTACTTGGAGGTACATGCTTCGGTTCTTATTTCATTAATTGTGCGTCCATGTATTAATTGGGAAATTAAAAATCTTAGTCCATACATATTTTAAAGTTACGTATGATTTTTAAAATCTCATAAATAGTCTCTATCATCTGTAATAATTGGTAAAGTGGTTATATTTGTTAATTGTGTGGTTTTTTTTTTTTTTTTTTTTTTGAGATCATTAATTGTGTGGGTTAGTCAAGTGCCTAAAAACCATTTAGCTAATTGTTACTTAATACGTAGTAATTATCGATGATATGGACTTTTTAAAATTTTAATTTTTAAATGGATCAACTTAGTCTTCCCTGAAAAATGTAACTAAACCTATCATTAGATAGGGAATTAAGAAGTAAAAAAAGTTTCTGGAAATAACAGTGTACTCTGACCAACGGGAATCCACTCTCCAGAAACACAATTTATTAGAAAACCTAAACAAAACCCATCGTATGTTGATCTCTAATGGCATTGGCTATCAAAATTTGTGCAACTTAACTAAATGAATTATGATCCCATCATGAAGAGCAAAACAAAGCCAATGATAACTGCAAGGATAAGCACGAAAACGGCAACCATAATATTAATACCGCTCGATTTGCTGCTTGAATTTACGTTACTGTCACTTCTCGTATCGTCGTTTCTGTTTTTCTTCTCGACCGATTGGTAAGGGGCTGCCATGTCCCAAAATGACTCTGCAGAGAGGGAAAGAGCCTCTTTTTCTGGTTCGAGAACTGTCGTCACGTCCATTGGTGCTTCCATGGACATTAGTTCAGTACAATGTTCTTTTAAAACCTACATTGATAATGAAAAGACACAGATCAGTAAAGTTCTCACTTCCACAAAACAACTGTGATCTCGAATGTAATTTACTCTCATCTCTCACATTTAAAAAAAAAAAAACTGTAGAAATAATCTCATTCTCATAAATTAAATTATAATTTTAAGATAAATACCACCCCGTAAATATGTTAATATACTTTTGTACATGCTTTCAAAAACCGAAGTCATGTTTTGAAAACTAAAAACGTAGACCCCTTTGGTTTTTAAAATCAAGTCTATAAATACAATTTTCACATACAAATTTACTTGCTTTATTATTTATTTAGTACACATTTTCAAAAATCAATCCACATTTTAAAAACTTTAAAAAAGGAAAAAAAATAATTTTCAATAGTTTATTTCTTTTTCCTAGGAATTCAAATGCTTCCTATAGTGAGACAAAAATTATGATAGAGAAATGAAGAGAAAACAAGCATGATTCTTGTTATCAAAAAAATATGATAGAGAAATAGAATTAAAGTCTCGTTTGATAACCATTTTGTTTTTTGTTTTTTGTTTTTGAAATTTAAGCCTACAACTGCTTACCATATATTTTTTTTCTTACTAGAATATCTACATCTATCTTATCTATATTTTTAGAAACCAAACTAAGATTTTGAAGAAAAAAAAGTAGCTCCAAAAACTTGTTTTTGTTTTTAAAAATTGGTTAGCATTCACATTCTTTTTTAAGGAAAGATGGATACATGGTAGAAAAGATGAAACATATTGTAGGAAATTTGAGTAAAAATAAGCTTAAATTTCAAAAAACAAAAACCAAATGGTTGCAGTTTTCAAAAACCATTTTTTGTTTTTAATTTAGCTAAAAATTTAAGAAAGACAAAACATATAATAGAGAACTGATGAAAAAATAAATACAATTTTGAAAACCAAAAAAAAAACTAAAGCTTGATTTGATAATCATTGGTTTTTGAAAATTTAGCTTATTTCCTCAATTTCTACATCATCATCTCTCCTATGAGAGACATTTGACTTCGTAGCCAAATTCCAAATTCCAAATTCCAAAACCCAAAAACCCAAAACTAAAACTCAAATTGTTATCGACCTAAATTCAAGCCTAAAAGAGTTCTAATGCAAGCAGCAATGATAACGACAGCAGGGGAAGAAAATAAAGAAAGGGGGAGAAAGATTCAAGTACAGACCTCAGTGGTCTCCAATGGCTGCAAATAGTCGCAGATGTACAACATGTCTGCCAGCCAACGAACAAATACTCTTCGAGGAAATGAGAGACTGCACTTTTTCCTGCACCAACATCAATATCCGTGATCTCTTGTTGATTAATTTCTTTGATTAAACTGCTAGTATTCACATATTTCTTTGAATTTTTTTCCTTCAAGAAGATTAAATGCTTAAGATATTATTTTGAGTTCAACATGGTGCGATTCGAATGCATGATCTCTGCTCATAGGAAAAGTTTTTTTTAATCCAAAAGAGCAACATCAGTGTCAGATACATATTTGTGGAAGAGATCCCCGGTAAGAATACTAGCAGCATGTGTAATCTCCAATCTAAACGAGCACCATCTGCAGCACTCGAGGCACCTGAGCAAGCACTGGCAGACTCGATGGAACAGTCAGCAGAGGGCCGGGAATAAAAACCCCTTGAAGGAGAAAAGAGAGGCGAACTTCATATTTTGGTAATTCTTTAGGAGTAAGGTTTAACCTAATAGCTTACCATGACAAGGGAAGGGTTCTGATAGAGTACTAAGGGTAGGGTAAAATGGGAATATTTGTATAATATATGTCAGGGTATAATAGTAATTAATTGTTAGTGTCTTTGTATAAATATAGTTAGGGTCTTTGGAAAAAAATAGAAAATATTTTGATATTGTCTTGGAAAAGATTTGGGAGAGACTTAGTCCTCTCGAAAGACTACGGTATGGTATTGTTACTCTCTTATCTTCTCTGCCTTCCAGGAGAAAACCCCTTTTTATTATTAGTTTTGTAATGATAATGTAATGAATCTTGCTTGTTCCATTTTATTAAAAGGCTTAGCCACAATCACAAATTTTAGACCAAAAGCTTACTCATACGGATTCCATTTATAAGAAAAAGGTTAATTATAAGAATCTATCCTTTAATAACCCGCATACCTCAACGAGTGAAGAAAGAGCTGAGAAACGTGTTGTTCTGATGCCACTTCATTTGCATCGCCATGAACGTCATCAGGTACGTCTTTATCTGCATCTACCTCATCACATATTATGTCCAATCTACTCTGCAAACTTGTGATGATATCTCCCTGTGAAGAAAACCGCGTTTTGGAAAAATAAGCATCTAACTGTTAATTGACCAGTCACCACGTGAAAATGATTATAACTAAGGGGGTGTTTGGAACAAAGAGGATAAGACTGATAGTGGGGGATCATTCTCTTCCTAATATTTGGGCCACCTCGAATCATCTTCCATAATCACATTTTCCTAGAACCACTTTTTATTCTCTTCATAACCACTTATCATTCTTCACATACTCACTATTTTATTCTCCCCACAAGTAATGATTCTCCCCATAATCATTCTCTTTCCCCCAAACACAGATAATGATTCTTCCCAATAATCATTCTCTCCCCTATTCTCTCCAATAATCATTTTTTCTCCTATTCTCCCCGTGATTCTCATCCTCCTTATATTCATTCTTATTCTCCTTGTCCCAAACATCCCCATAATATTGACTTTCACGTCTTTTGTGTAAAGACGAGCAGAAAGTTATAGTCTACCCATTTTCATTGAACATCTTCTTGTTATTACCGGAGTTTTTGAATGAATGAGAAACCAATTGAAAGGTGAACCAGAAAGGAAAACTTGGGTGAATTTATCAAAAGAAAGATGTTCTCTATCAATTTTAAGAAAATTCAAAGTGAAGTTGTGAAAAGATAGATGGCTGGAGGAAAAATTGCACATTTGAAATCAGATTGGGGGAGTTTTGGTTGAAGCAAAGCAACTACCAGAACTCATAAGTGAAAGTGACTTAAATTTAACAGGCAATAGAAGGTTTTCAGGTGAAGTCTAAATTATACATGGAAATGTTACCTTTATTTCCGTTACAGCTTCGGAAATGGGTTCTTTTGAATTCAAGTAAGCAAAAGAACAAACAGAGCCTCTAAAGACAAGGATACCATCAACATCCTTTTGGCTGCACGCTGTTCAAAACAAACTTTTAAGGGAAAAAAAATTATAAACAAAGAAAAGAGCCACAAAGAACATTTAAATAAAATTAAGCGAGGAAACCTTCAAGAGAGGAATTTTTTAGGAATGGTAGGAGTAATTCAATTTCATGCAAGTCACCCGATGTAGAAAGGTCATCATTAACAACCTAGTAAGAAAGAAGGAAAACAATGGATCATAAATCATCGTTGTACCAAGGCAGTGAAATAAGTATAATTTTTTTTAATTAATCATAAAACACAACCGAAAAAAATTGACAAGTAAAGAATGTATATAGGAAAGATTCATGAACGAAATTTATCAATTGCTTCCTGGATGAAACCCACTATATTTCCGCCATAATGTAGTATGCTATTCTTCCTTCAAACACCCTAACCAAGAACCACCTCTAGCAGCTAATAGCACAGTTACATACGATCTCCACCAAATAAGTTGAAAAATAATTTCTTCCTATGGTTGCAAAAAGAAGGTCCTAGATCCCACTCATAGGGCAGCACAACAAAAATGTTTACTAACCAGATTTCCATCAATCACAACCTTCGCACTTTTTAGAACATCAGCTTGAATAGAAATGCCATTACGAATTGCATCTACTAATCTTTGGACATTTGATACCCTACAAACAGGTAACCTGGCAAAAAGTAGCAAAACACACAGGTAATGAAATCAAATCATAGCACTAAGGGTTACATTCAATATTGTTGCAGAAGGACCTAGATAGGCACCAAGGGTGGTGTATTTTGCACATAGTGAGTCCAACTAACATAGGATGAAATTGATAAGTGCAAAATACTGGGATCATAAAAAGCCTTCTCCCAAAGAGTGAAATTGATCAGGATACGGGGGGCACAAAGGGGTGATGTAAGTTTTGTGGGTGTGTCGATAGAACTTTGAAGTTCTACAGACAGGGGGAAAATACAATTGGATATGCTTTCCACATTCCTGAAAGTTTCTTTAGTCATAACAGATAAAACCCATCCAACAAACTAATGACACCCAGATTTTATCCCCACCGGCAACCCCTCCCTTCTATTGTCACGGTCACCCCCTTTTTTTACAAGAAAAAAATTGATAAATGGTACAAAATTACATAAGTGGGGGAAGAAAGCTAAGCTCAAAGCAACCTAGCAAAAGGAGATTACAGAAAATTTTCCACCCCCTACTTGCTATAGTCTCATACCACACAGCAGCAGCTCATAAACGACCTCCCACAGTCCCACTTCACAAATTGAGACCCTTGGCTCTTTACTACAAAATGTCCCTCCCTCCCCCTTAGAATTGACTCTAGAATGGCTTATGACAACATTGTTTCGAATTTCATGGATAAAATGTGTTGAAAAGGGGCTACAGGTCAAGTCAAGTTTTTTTTTTTAACCTTAAATTGCTCAACATCATTAAACTTCTTCCTCCTGGTCAATAAGGAGCAAATGCCTACAACAAGAACCTGATGAGGAGATTTTTATCCCGTCCTTTATTCACGGTGATATACACATTTTTAACAAGCATATACCTAAAAGCTCATCTTATTCACTTGTAACTAATGATACCGCCTTCTTGGGCTCTTTTGTCAATCATAATAGGATTTTATAGATCTTTGCGGCTGTTTAAACTTTTTGTTACATATGGCCTATTTAGGGTTTAGATTGGAGCACAAACCTAAGACTTACTCCTTTGGGACTTCATGGTGAAAACAATTAAAAAATGTTTGTCGTCTGGAAATAAAGATTCCAAGATTCCTTTTATTTCCTAGGGGTGGAGGGTTCACATTAATACATTATCCTAGGCTGCTAGCAACAACGATTGGTGTTATAGAACCTATATAGCTTCGTAAGAAAGAAAAGTGGGAATGATATGTTATGCAAGTTACCTCATATTGAAGTTGAACATACACTTATATGTCTGCAGCGATGCTAAGACCTTACCCATTTTAAAATCACAAGGACGCAGGCTGTTTGATGTGAGGTTTGAAGTCAAAAAGAAATTTCGACAAGTCCACCTGCCAAATTTGTTCATCAGCACATCAAATGTTTTTTTTATATTATGACTGTTCTAGAAGGGAAGTGAATTAAATACATGGGGCTTTCAATGTACACACCTTCTTGGACTATAACAGATATGGATGAGGAGTCTTTCCTCCAAGTCAATGACTGAAAGTGGTGCTGCTTCTGCAACAACCTTCACAGTCTGCATGAAACAGTATATTAGCATTTGTTGGTTTCCCAGCAGAATGCATAAATCTTCAATCCACTCTAACACTGATTTGGGTTGCAGTTAGCTCAAAAGATTCCTACTGACATGATGATTTCAACTTCAAACCTCTCTCCAAATGATACACTCTAGCAAAAACTACTAAATATTTCCAATAAAAAAAAAAAAAAAAACTACTAAATATGTCTTTCATTAATCTATGAGAAGCTAACCATCAGTCCATATACTTGAATGGCTTTCAAATAAATTAATCTATTATCTACAACACTCAAAAGATGAGCATTGAAATTTTCGCCCAAAAAAAGAAAAATGGACATTGAAACCCTACTTTACGAGATAAGCTCTGTAAGTTCTACTACAACTCCATGGAATTCTTATCACAAAGGCTTAAATATTTAATACAGAACAAAGGTTGACGAAGCAGCTTAGAACACCAGATCAATTGCCATGCATTTCAATCTACGAACATTGTGCAATAGCACCCTTACCATCCAATGTTGAAAGAGATGACAAGAATACCTGGCAAAGCATTAAGGTCGAATTCTTAACCGCTGTTTCACTAGCCCATACATACAAGCCAACCACCTTCACACCACCCGGTAGCATTCTCCGAACCTGGAATGAAGATGATTAACAGACCTATTTCGCAAATCGTGATCCCGTAAACATAATCCATAGCACGAGAAATTATCAAACTTAATAGTTGATTGCAACACATATAAAACAATATCAAAATAAATTAAATCAAAATTAGCATGGCTCAATATTGGTTGATTCCTACTCTAAATCAAAAGTTGCTTCGAAATTATCGTCAAATGCACCAGGCAACCTGAAATGCATTATATACACTAAGAATAGCTATGTAAAGTATGAAAAACAATTAAATCAACCTGGCGAGCATGTTCAGCAACCCAATCCTTATCGATTACCAAAGACGATGAATCAACAGCCGGAGATTTGCCTTTAGATCCTTTCTTCTTATCGTCTTTAATGGCGCCGACGAGTGAACAAGCCGCCTCTCCGGCATCGTTAGGAGGAGTTGGAACCAAATCGAACACGAAACCTCTATCTAACGGACAGCTAAGTCGTCCGATCACAAGGCCGATCTGTTGAACAATCAAATCATAAATATCGACCTAGAGAAATGATCGGAGCAAAAGAGAGAGTACCTCCGATGAAATTGCGGACAGAGCGAGGCGATCCTCGACGATTTTGAGCCGAGATTCTTCTCCTACCACAGCTTTCACCATTACAGGCCGTGATCGTGCTTCACCGTAACGATTCGTATGGCTTCGAGGAGATGCAATTACGAAGAAGCCTACAAAGAGAAGATGAACAGAAGACTGGTGCGAGATTGAGCCCCAATTCTACAATTGTTCTTCGGCTCTTCTCGCCAGTACTCGCTTCGGTTCGTGGGGCTGTGGCTAATCTCGGTCGAACGAGCCCTTCAAACCGGTATATGCATAAGTCGAACCGGATCACCCAATGCATTTCACTTTTATTATTGAGATAAAATACAATTTAGTTAATTATAAATGTTTATTCCATTTTGGTACGTGAACCAAATTATACTTTTGGTCCTCAAATGTCCAATTTCGATTTTATACTTAAAAAAAAAAAAAATTAAATAGTCTTTCGAGTTAAAAATAAAAATTGTCATAGTTAAACGTTGATGAGATGGCCAAAGATAAAAGTACTTAAATAAAATTAGTTCATCTTCTTTACTAATTTTATTAAATAATATGAAGTTTTACTAATTTTATTAAATAATATGAAGTTTCACTCAAAATAAATTGGTAGTAGTGAAAGTAGCTCGACGTCTCTCAAAATATTACGACAAAAATAACTATTTTTATAAGACATGTCATCTAGAGATGTCCACGGGGCAGGGCCAGGAATGACTTCTCCGTTCCCGTCCCCATTCCCGCCACTTAATTTTATTCTCGTCCTTGGAAAAATTTCAGTTTTTTTTTCGGGGATCGGGGTGGGGATTCCCTGGTGGGGCACCAGCGGGGTCGGGTTCCCCACGGGGATTTTTTTTTTTTTTTTTACATTTTTTATATATTTTTTTGGACAATACTTTTAAATAATTAGATTTTCTTATAAAATATCTATAAATTTCAACTATAATTTATTAAAGAAAATATTCATATGAATAGATAATTTCAACAACAAAAATATTTTTAGTTGAAAATTAAAGGGGTAAAGTATAGACAAAAATATTAAAAAAAAAAAAAAAGTAAACGGGGCGGGGATTGGCCAGAAATTGGGGACAGGGAATACATTCCCCATCCCCGGCCCCGATTAGCCCACGAGAATTTTTCCCCCTTCCCTGCCTAACCAAGGATTCCCGGCCCCGCAGAGAAAATGGGCATCTCTAATGTCATCTAATAATATATAGGAAATTAATTTTTAGAGGTGAATAGTATAAATTAAATTCATAATCTTTTAATGTTATAAGTTTCTTTTGGCTTATTTATTATGATTTATTATCGTATTACCTATAATTCTCAAAATATGTCTAATTGCCATCCTTATATACACACCAAATAGAATTCCAAAAAATTCTAAAAAAAAATAGTAATAATAATCCAAACACGGAATAACGAAAATGACATACCACATCAGCGTGTAAAACAACAGGCGTAGATGATGTCAATTTCCGCTTTAAAACAAACAAAACATTGACCAATTTTAATACCAGAACGATACAAATACTTTGGAGGATATTTCCTATTTTCCCATGCAATTAACAATAGTTGTAATAATTAATATTATTATATATTGACGTAATTCTCAACTGAGGTTCAATTTTCATCCGTCAATTCCCAGGTTGGCCGGCGCCGTGCATATGCCCTAGCTTCCTGCTACGTGTTATAAATCAACATTAAAAATTAAAAACAAATTTACAACTTGATTTTCATACATAAGTTGACAATACCGCTGTCAAAATCTTAAGAAAAATAAAGACTCTGTAGACAGGTTAGTTTTGCTATTAATTACAATAGTTTATTGTATGTATGTACAGAGCTCCTATGTTTGAGGATTTCTTGAGATTAATCTCTTGCATTCCAAGTTGACTTTTTATACTACAATAAGTTACTTTTTATTGAAAAGGTTAATGACGTAACGTTTTCATTATTTGGTAGTAATCTTGTTCAACATCACGATTACATATTTGATTCTAAAAATATTTCTATGTAAGTAATTAATATCGATTGAATTCATCTCTTTTTAATTATTCAATACCTTTCTAATATTTTTTTTTAATAAAATCTACAATATATTGATCCACCTATCTAAGAATTAATTAGTTTAATATTAACTAATTTTAAAATTGCAATATATTAATGGAGTAATTATTTTGATCTTGACCTAAATTATTTAAAAAAAAAAAAAAACAAAGTATAAAAATAAATTAAAAAATGGAGAGTTATTTTGAAAGGTTAAAGATAAAAGTAACTCACAAACTTAGAAAGTAAAAATGCATTTTTTTCCTACAAAAATAGAAGAGGTCGATTTTAATAAAATAATAAGAAAAATTGCATAAATCACTCCTAAATTTTAGTGTCCATAACAATTAACCTCAACTTTGAGTTTGATGGATCACTTACTTTTTTTTGTTGATAATAAATTGTTGCAATTATTTTATTTAAATTAAATTTAATAAATTTTGATACGTGTGAGAATGGTAAATTTGTGCTAAAAAAAACCTTTAAAATTTTATTTAAAAAATGTCCTTAAATTTTAAAAAGTTTAAAAATACTATGGGTTATAAAAACTTTATAAAATATTTGTAACGTTAATAAAATGATTTGTTGCTTTTTTTTTTTTTTTGAGAATTTGCTCTATTTTCTTTAAGTCAATAGTCCATGTAATATTTTATTTTTTGAATAAATGGTGACCGAACACACCTAGCTTACTCAAACGAAGCTTTTAATTCTCAGATTCCTTAATCACACAGCCAACGCCATGGGGACGGAAGCAACAGAGACGCCTTTAACGTCGGACGAACTGTTAGAAAACGAAGAGATTTCTCCAATAGAAGAAGTCCAGTTAACGGTCTCGACGTCGGACGACACGTCGCAACCGGTCTGGACGTTTCGCATGTGGTCGCTCGGGTTAATATCCTGTTGCGCCATGTCGTTCGTGAACCAGTTCTTCAGTTACCGCAAGGAGCCGCTTGTTATCTCACAGATCACCGTCCTCGTGGCGTCGCTCCCGATTGGACGGTTCATGGCTGCCGCTCTTCCCACGAAAAAGTTTCGGGTCCCCGGGTTCGGGTCGAAGGAGTTTTCGTTCAACCCGGGTCCGTTTAACATCAAGGAGCACGTGCTTATTTCTATATTTGCTAATGCTGGAAGCGCTTTTGGAGCTGGGTCGGCTTATGCGGTCGGGATTGTTACGATTATTAAGGTTTTTTATTGGCGGAGTATCTCTTTTTTTGCCTCTTGGCTTCTGGTCGTCACTACACAGGTGATTTTTACTTTTATTTCTACAGTTCCAAATTAAAATTACGGAAATTTAGAAGTTTAATCAAATTTAGAAGATAATTTCTAATAAAGTTTTGAAAAAAAATTAACAATCATAGTCATTGATCCTAATAGTAATATTGTATTAACAATACATGATTAATAAGTATTTATAATAAGTATTAAAATGTATTAGTGATCATGAATACAAATATTTTAAATTTTTTATACATTTTTAATTATTTTGTGAGAAGAGTCAGTTAACTACAATTTTCCTTAAAATTAAAACCAAATTAATTAGAAGAAAGTTAGACTTTAATTTATTATTAGAATTTAGTTTATATAATTTTAGAAACTATGATTTATTATTGTGAAATTGAAATGGATTACCAGATAACCATGTCATTATCTGACTAAACCTGTAACCTTATAATTACTAAGTTGTATAAGATGCCGTTAGAGTTCTACTCTTATTGGCTAATTTTTACATACTTAATTTGTTAATGATTATAATTAAATTCTAGATTTTAAAATTATAATAATAATAATTTTTTTAGTACAAAATTATAATTAATTTTTGATTTGGCTATTATCGAATTAAATTGGTCGATTAACTGAAAAATATTATTATGTGATTATGGTTACAGGTATTGGGTTACGGGTGGGCAGGGTTGTTGAGGAGGTACGTGGTTGAGCCGGCGCATATGTGGTGGCCGTATACTCTTGTTCAGATTTCCCTTTTCCGGTAATAACCAAGCCCAATCAATTAAAATAGTATTATAATAATTTTAATAAATAAAACGAAAATAATTACTTTTTAGTTCTCTAATTTCAAATTCATTATATATTTTAAAATTGAACATTTTACCTCAGATATTTTAATAATATTCATTTTTAGTTATTGTGTGTTTTTTTTAAAAATTTATTTGTATACTTATTTTCTTTTAAAATTTAAATTCACATGAAAACTTAAAATAATCACTTCATCAACATATTGAAATTTAAAATTTGTTTAATTATCATTTTAGTCAATATTTTTTTTGAGAATTATCATTTTAGTCAATATTAGTACTTTATGTAACTAATGGTTTTGTTATCTTAATAATTAAAAGTGAGTATTATTGAAATGTTATAAATAAAAATGTTTAATTTTAAAATATATTGACTAAATTGAAATTACACTCGAATCAAATAACTAAATTGCATTTTTTCCTTTTTTTAATAAAAAAATAAATTATAAATTTGATGAAAGTTATAATTTAGTAAAATAATTTTAAAAATTATAATTTAGTCTCTATAATTTAAATAAATTTAAAATTTAGTCAATAAAAAACTTTCATAAATGTCACCTCGTTTATAATCATTGACTAATTACATACGTGGAAGTATATGTGTAAATAATGTGATTTTTTATCCAATCAACCACTTACTTGCACCACACCTTTATAATTGACGTATGAATAGTTAACTTCTGCATACTTAATTTGTCAACGATTACAAAAAAACGACGACTATTTTTTAAGTATCATATTTTCATCTCAAAATTAATAAATGATGAAAAAAGTAGTCTACTTATTTTATAATTACATTTTCAATGTGGATTTTCAACCTTCGGGACATTTTTAACGAATTTTTCAAAACCTAAAATTTAAGCTAGCTTCAACTTGTAATGACTAGAGAGAAGGAACATATGAATATGCTTCAAACTTTGTATTTGATAAAAGGAAAACTATCGAAATGGTCACATTCAACAGTTACAATACAAATTCGATTTTGAGAATCGATATTCAACTTCAATTAAATTTAATAATTTCATATTTTAATATATTTTTAAAAAATTTATTATAATTAAAATAAAAATATTAGAATTCGTTATCTACAACAAAGTTCTTTCTTATTGTAGGTTTTATCAATTATTAAAATAATAAAAAATTAAATTATAACATTTTCCAAATTATAGAAATTAAATTATAGTTTTTAAACTTTAACTTTCTCCAAGTTATAGAAATTAAATTTTAACATTCAACACCGATCAAATTTACAATCTATTCTTAATTTATATTATGAAAAATACTGAAATCTAATTGAGAAATGAACAGGACATTACACGAGAAAGAAGAAGAAGGCGAGACCCGAATGACGCGAGTAAAATTCTTCCTAATAGCACTAGCAGGCAGCTTCACATGGTACATATTCCCAGGCTTCGTCTTTCAAACCCTCCAAAGCATCTCATGGGTCTGCTGGGCCTTCCCTCACTCAGTAACAGCCCACCAGCTCGGGTCGGGTTTCTCGGGTCTCGGGTTCGGAGCCTTCTCGCTCGACTGGTCCACCGTGGCATCGTTCTTGGGCAGCCCGCTGATCAGCCCGTTCTTCGCCATTGCCAACGTGTTCGTCGGCTATGTGGCGCTCATCTACGTGGTCATGCCTGTAGCCTACTGGGGCTTGAACGTGTTTGGCGCCAAAAAGTTTCCCATTTTCTCGTCGGATTTGTTTAA
>JBBMKA010000018.1:1792138-1813293 GCA_037833695.1 Sechiopsis laciniata
GTTAAACCAGTCCCTGTGGAGATGACTTGTAAATTTATCACTTGATTGCACATGACCACGTATACTTGCGTGCCTATTTGTTGGAACACATCAGATTGTTAGATAAATATTTTAGGCAGTTTCAACCGATCAGATGTTATAGTCAATAGTTTATTTGGATGTGGATTTGAAATAAGTAGTTAAAAAAAATCATTAGAAATGAATTGTTAAAATTAGTTATTTTAAGTAGTTAGCAATGAATTATTATAAATGAGTGGTTAGAAATGATGAGCTATTTTGAGTAGTTGGAAATAAATGATCATAAATGAGAAGGTGTTTGGATGAGGTTTTGGATGAGAAGTTATTTTGCGTAGTTAAAAATTGAGAGTTATAGCAAAAAACTTGTTTGAATGTGGAATTTTTTGTAGAGGAGTTACAGACAATAATTTGTTTAAATGTGAATTTAAAATGAGTACTTATTTTGAGTAGTTAAAAAAAGAATGATTACAAATGAATGGTTAAAACTGAGTTATTTTGAGAAGTTATAAATGAAATATCATAAATGAATAGATAAAAATGAGAAGTTATTTTTAGAAGTAAAAATAATGAGTTATTTTGAGTCATTACAAAAACTGGTTTAATGCAGTATTTTGAGAAATAGTTAGTAAATACTCATTTTAAATCCTCCATAAATTCGACAAATAAATAGTTTGTGAATGGTTAGAAATGATAAATTATTTTTAATAATAAAAATGGAAAATTATTTTGAGTAGTTATAATAACTCGTTTAAATGCAATTTTTTGAAGAGTAGTTATTAAACACTCATTTTAAAATCTCCATAAATTCAACAAACAAACACCCTCTAAGGACCACTAAGGCCCAAATCGACTCTCTAAAAGTCGCTCTTGAGCCCAAGGTCTTAGTCCAAGCTTGAGCAACCTGACCCTCAAGGATCAATCAAAGCTCAAGACGACCATCCAAGGGTAAGTAAAGCCTAGTCAAAAGGTTAAGACATGTTACACAAGGTCTACAATTACACAAAGCTATAACCACTGTCGTTTATACAAAACGTTACAATGATGAGTTAGGCAACTGCAATCGTCATTAAAAGATGCCACAAACTTTGGTTTAGAAAACAAAGTCTTATAAATATATGTGCTCAATTGAATAAGGCAAACTTTCTAACGAATTACTCAAAATAGCTCTTGAATTCTTCTTGTTTAGCTAATCTAACCATCTTAATTTATATGATCTATACCATTACTTATGTTTGAAATGCATAAAATGGATGTTTAAAAAAGTGCATAAAATAATTATAGAGGAGAAAAAAAAAAAAAAAAAAAAAATATATATATATATATATATATATATTAAATCTATAGAGAATAAAATATTGCACATAGTGGAAATGTATATTATTTATAAATGAATGAAAAAGTAATCCAAATAGAATGAGATTGTGCACAAATTAATATTGATTATTGATTATGAAAATTGTTTTAAAAAAAAAAAAAAAAATCATTCTTGTTTATTTTAATTTGAATGTTTAATTTTTGGGTATGGTCCGCCCCTCCTTTGCCAAGAAAATATCTTCAATAGGCGCTGAATCCTAAAATATCTTCGTCCTTTCATATGGAAAAAACAATATTTAAATTAAGTTAATTATTTAACTTTTTCCAAAGCTATCATGGCAATACTCACTTTCGTACTTTTTTTTAATCTTTTCTTTTAAGAAAAATTATTTAAAATAAACATTTTGTTTATAATTTTTTAACTTGTTGTTCCCTCTCAGTTGTCGGAATATATTTTGTTTATTTATTCTCCCTGCAATTAAAAAATAACTATTTCCTTGGTTTAGAATTGACGACGTGTTCGACTTATATTCGTTTACTTTGCCACGTAGCGAACCTAATTCTGTTTGTGCCAGCACGTGATCTGAAATTTCCAGACTGTTGTAACGACACGTCGTCGACAGGAAAAAATACCTCCCTTTACACGGGAGTAGGTTTCTCTATCTGGTGCCACGTGGTGATGTAAAATGTATCGTTTCGCCACATAAGCATATTCTAACGTTTATTAATTCAGGAATATGATGTGGATATTTATATGTCCTTTCACACGTATTAATAATAAAAAAATGGAATATGAAAGGACATATAAATATCCACATCAGTTCTTTCTCCCTAGACGGAGTTTTGCAGAACTGTCCTCTTTTTCCTTTTCTATGAAATGTCAATAATTTTCTGTTTGGAAAGTAGGAAAATCTTCACTAATCGGAGTTTTGCCCGTTTTGTTTGATTTTTATTCGCTAATTAGAGTCGGTTGAAATGTTTAAATAATTGGAATGTATTTATAAGTAACTTTTTGGAAAGGAAATGAGCATATAAATATCCACGTAAGTTCTTTCTCCCTAAACGTTACTAATAAAAAAATGGAACTTTATCATGAGTAATAATAATAAAAAAGAAATACACATGAATAGCAAGTTTATAAAATAGATTAATTCCAAAAAATTGGGGCGGAGCGAATAAAAAAGACGAAATTAACTCATGTGTCTCATAATTTAAATTAGTTGAACTAACATTTTTCAAATAAGAATATATAGTCTTCAATCATAGTACAAAATTATCTTCCGTAAATGACACATACAATCTTCAATAAATAACACAAATAGTCTTCAACCCATTACAGCAAATGACGTCATTGAAATATGAAAAAAATAAGAAGCTAAACTGCCCTGGATGAAATATTAAAAAAAAAAAGATAGTGAGCCAAAAAGTTACCATTTTATATAAAAAAAATTGTGTATGTAATATTATAAAATATAAATTAGAGGTAAGTACAAAGGAAGCGTGCTAAATCATCCGGTTGTGAAGAAGAAGAAATAACGATAATTTATTGTTGATTACCGCTCTCTTTTACGGGAGCATAAAGAGATGAACGAAACACAAAATCACCCTGCCTCTTCGTCGCCTGGTACAAGCGTCTTTGGTCTCCTCGCGCGAGGCAACGCCTACAAATCCATTTCTTCCATTCAGGTTTTCTTCTTCTTCTTCTTCTTCTTCTTCTTCTTCATCTTTGTGCTTCTCAACTCGTGTTTATGCTTACTCTTTCATATAATTTCCCGCTCTGATTTCTCTGGTTTACTCGATTCTTCTGTTTTCATGGCTTCTCAGTTCGATCGCCTTTCTTATCGAAAGGAAATGTCGCATCGGAACCTAGTTCTCAGATCCGATTCAGCTGCTTTGATCGGCGAGGAGAAGGAATCTGAAAAAGGCGAGAGTCTGTGCTCAACTGTTACGCTTCCTGCGAATTGCTAGGTAATCTTGTTTCTACTGTCTTCTTGATGCATTACAATGTAGAATCGCTTTGTTGCAGAATTCATTCTTCATTGTAAGTTGTCTGTTTACACGCTTTTACCTATTTGTTTGATCTGGTCACTGTTATGTATGGTTCTCGTCTTTCCATTTCAATACTGCAACTGTTTCGGATTATTCTGAAGCAGACGTAAAATGAGCGGAGGACTCATGCGGCCTTGCTTTTGTTCATCTATGTGCGTGCGTGACATTATAATATGACGTTTGTTTATTTATTTTTAATTCTGATTTTTCGCTTTATCTGTCAGATTACTCTGGTCTTTTATCATTTTATATATTGACAGGGATGTTTGCTTTTATGCCCGTATGTGATTTTTAAACTCGCATTTCATAGCAAACTTGCACAATATGATATTTAATGATTTTATGACCAAAGAGATGGAAATCATCTTGCAAGAAGTTTCTTAGTTTCAAGTGTTTGGTTCTTTTGATACTGTACGGGAGTTGGCTTTCAAAGTATTTCGGAGATAGCCACTAGTTTTATGTAATGTATGCCTGTTTTTTTTTCTTTTATTTTTATAAAGTATGATTTCATCGACAAGATTATTCGTTTTTACACTGGCGCGTTGGCAACGTGTTTGAACATAAACCTATGCACCTGATGTTCAAGTTAGTCACTCGGCAGAAAGAACTATCTAAGGGTATTGATACCGAATCCTGAACAGATATCTCAAACAGACTTCAATATAGGAATTATAATATAAACCAAACTCAAAACACTGTAATCTAACACACGGTAACAGAAAAAAATACTAAATCTTCATTGACATATCAAGCAAAGAGATTACAACAAGAAATAGTAAATGGAACATAAACGACGTTACCCGGTGCATTCGAGAGTTCCGGTCACCTCTCCTCCAAGCCCTAAGACTCGGCCTCCACAAAATAAGACCTACCCCTAACTTTCTCTTCAATCAATATTCCCTCAAGAAATCATCATGGAGTAGCCTAGTGGTCAAAGATGGCCTTGGGATGCTAAAGGTGATGGGTTTAATGCATGGTGGCCACCTACCTAGGAACTAATTTCCTACGGGTTTCCTTGACATTCAAATGTTGTAGGGTCAGGCGGTATGTCCCATGACAATAGTCGAGGTTCGTGTAAGCTGGCCCATACAGTCATGGATATATAAAAAAAAACAATATTTATACTCCCAAGAGGCTTTCTCCTCATTCTCCCCATAATACCCTATTAAGGAATTACCCAATTTGCCCATTCCAGAATATTCAATGGAATTGGGGTCCTTACAGACTACTACTATAAAACGTTGTTGGATGTTAATGACACCATTATGATGTTAGGATACCGGCGTCTGGCATTACATGATCAGGATTTGAGTTATAAAGAAAATACAAGGTAACCTAGGTATGACTTATAAGGTACCTAGAACCTGCCTTTTGAGCGAACTCAGCCAGGCATATTAAAATTCGATGCATTCTCTCAGGCTCCCTCCCTCTATTTATAACAATCACTCTTAACTAACTATATATCCAACTACCGTTGTGCCCCTACTTATTTTAGTACAATAGGAGAATGGGGACTCGAACCACATGTCAATATGCCAGTTGAGCTATGCTCACTTTGGCCCTTTATGCCCCTACTAATATCCCTTATTACTAATAAGCCCTTAGGTTGTTACCTCACATTTGATTTGTGTAGAGCTTCACTACTCGTTTCTTTCTACTTTTTTTGGTTTAATAATGATTTTGGTTATTTCCATTGGTTTATATAATTAAATTTACCTCAACCTATTAGTTTAAGCTTTTAGGTTATTGGTGATTGAACATGATTCAACATAATACTAGAGTAGAAGGTCTTGTCTTCAAACTCAGATTGGTCATTTTACAAATTTTTAAGTCCACGAGGGTAGTGTTATATAATTAAAATTACTTAAAGCTATCCGTTTAAACTGGAATGAGCATAATAGGAGGATATTCCAAGACAAGTAAATATCTTCTGATTCTTTTAGGGAGAAAGTTGTGCTTATGGTTGTATCATGGCTTAAAAGAAGCCCCTCTTTTCTCCGCTTATAGCTTATCTACTCTCCTTAATAATTGGAGTGGTCTTTTCTAATTGCCCTTACGGGCTTTTTTCTATTTTCATTCATCAATGAAAGTGTTTCTTCTAAAAAAATAATATTTAAATTGATTCAACAAGGATCCTTTTGTGTGTTATCTTGAAACAAATATAGGGATATTGGTGATTGATCACATAGTTTGAAACTCTAGAGCTTTAAGAGTAGTTGATGTTTACCTCGTAAGGTTACCTAAGTACGTACTTCTGAGACATGCCTAATGCTTTTTGTTTGTTGAAACGAAATCATACTGACTTGTTTACAAGATTTTAATTGTGGATAATATTTTATTGATTAATAACAAGCTAGGACTCATGCTCTATCGAATGCTACATTCGTCGCATTCTGTAAAAGCGTGAGTTAAACCTTAAGAAAACATTCCTCTTACAGTCTCTTTTATGCAGCAAAGTAAAACGTCTTCTGGTCCATCTTTATTTGGTGGTTTCCTACAAATTGTTTTATTTATTTGGTGGTTTGTACAAACCAACTGGTTGTATTGGTCAGACAAAGATGAGTAGATTATGGATTTGTTGACATTGGTGCGAAGTTGTACAATCACTCACCATGTAGCAAAACCTTAAGAATGATTTACTAGTAAATTTTAGTGTCCTGATTCAGAATAAGTATTAGAAATATGATAAAAACACTAACATTAGAACGGGCTGCTGGTGCATGGGGGACCATAGTGATAGCTTCTTTTTAGGGTCTTGAAAATTCACAATTGTGGGAACTTAGCCATTTAAATTTTCATGAAGATGCTTATATAGTTGATTATCTCAAGGACTTTGATGAAATAGTTTGTGACTTTTTAGAAGCTTTTTAGTGATAATCTCCATCAAGTGAGTACTATTTTACGTTTCCTTGATAAAAAAATTTTGCAAAATTTTATTTAGAAGGTTTATGGGCTATGCTGTTGATTTCCAATAATTCGTGATTTTCACTCACTATGATCATGAAATGAGCCCAATTTTATTTATCATTTTTTTTCTTCTCATTTTGAGGGTTCTTATGCAGCCTTTGATCCGATTAATCATAATTCAATTCCTATATCTTGTTAGTATCTTGTTTTATACTAATCATAAATCAAATTTCTTTTAAATCGGTATGAGTAGGTGAATTTGTCATTATATGGTTTGAAATATTACTTGGCCAGATATTATAACATGAACTTGTTACATTTTCTTCTGCAGCCTTTGAACAGATTTTACATTGAAATTGGTCTTAATGGTAGGGAACCATGTGTGAGTATTCGACAACCCTGCTTTTGATCCCACTTATCTTCTCTCCTTCAAAATGGTATCCAACTCCTGCATTTATTTTTTAAATTATTGACTTATCTCTATCTAAATGAATTAAAAATTAATAATTAGATAGTAACTCATAAGATGTAAAATTTCTTTAAATCACTTTCATATGAGGTGATTAAATTTGAAATTTGGATATCCATTCTGTTGTATATGTTGCCTTCTTTGATTGTCTAAAAATAGATTACAGTAGTTCCAGTCTAAGATGTTTCCTTTTGATGTAGAATAGGAATGGTAAGAATGTGAGAACCATTAAGAGGCATGCCCATTATGGTTTTCAGTGAGGACGGTAACATACATTGAATAAAAACATTGAATATTTATTGAAGGTTTGTCAACTCCAAGGAGTGGCACAAGTGGTTAAAGGCTTGGGCTTTGTTTTTTTTTGAAACAAAGGTAACTACGCCCGTCCCTAGGCCAGGCACCAGGAGACATCGAAGGAGTAATGTCATAGGTGAGTCTCGAACTTGAGACCTTGAGGGGAGCATACCCTCAAAGCTCAAGTCTTCAACCACTGTACTACCCCTTGAGGACGTTGAAGGCTTGGGCTTTGAAGGTGTACTCCCCTCAAGGTCCCAGGTTCGAAACTCACCTGTGGCATTAATTTGTAGACACCTCTCGTGTCTCAATTCCTTTGATGTCTCCTGGTGCCTGGCCTAGGGAAGGACGTGGTTACCCTGGGTATAGTGGAGAAAGCTCCGATTTCCCGATTTTCAAAAAAAATATTTATTGACGGTTTGGGTTGAATAAGATTTTGTTGGTGTCTAGGAATTAATTTCCTACGAGTTTCCTTGGCATCCAAGTGTTGTAAAGTCAGGCGGTATGCCCCGTGACATTAGTCGAGGTGTGCGAAGGCTGGCTCGGATAGTCACAGATATAAAAAAAAAAAAAAAGAAGATTTTGTTGGTGTCTAGCACCCCACAGCTATCTGTGGTGCTCCATCATGCAGTGACCATTGTTGAATAAGCTTACTACACAAATTCTTTGTTTTTTGTTTTTAATTTATTTATTTTGAAGTATATCACCGGCCACCTTAGATGGAATGTTCCTCTTGCTTTGATTCCTTTTTTTTTTTTTGTGTTAAGTAAGTTTTTCATCCTTATATTCTCATGATGTAATTTCTTCTCGTGACAGTGTTTTTTTTAAAAAAAATTTCAAACTTCATTGAGATAAAAATGAAAGAATACAATGGCATACAAAAAGACAGCCCACAAGAGAGGGAGGGCCTAAGAAACGGTGTCCAATCCAAGACAATTTGGCGTAACAAGTAATTTTAAAATGACTTAGTCACCGAAACCCAAAGAGAAACATTGAATTTAACAAGGGACCATACATCTACCGTAGATCTCTCAATCTCTCTGAAGATTCAATTGTTTCTCTCACATCAAGCCCCAACAACGTAGCACACACCCTAGTTTGCCACAAAATATTTTCTACCGTCTCTCAGTCTAGCCATTAAAAGACCAAACTCTTCTAGAAGTGTATTCCAACCCAATAAAGTCGTCTTGCATTGTCAAAGAATGTGATCCAAATTCCCTCCGCATCCCTCTTGCAAAGTGTTCAACATTCTGTGTAAGATAAAGAACTTTACTTTTTTTTCGAAATTCTCACCTTCTAGATCAAGGCAAACACTTCTACCCTTGATAGATGGTTATCTAGGCCCTTCCGCTTTAGCTTTCAACTCCTTTCTTTAAGTTCCTGCGGGTATATGAATTCCATAATGTGTTAGTAGGTCCTCAAGTAGACATTTTATAATCTAACAATCATAGGTGTGTTTCCGTTACAAAGATTTTTTGTAATTATTTTATAGGAATAATTTTACTTAATTGGAAGCCGTTTTTGCAGGAGGGTTGTTTGAGCTTTATTTTTGTATGCCCTTAGTTGTTATTTCATTATTCCATTAAATCTTGGTTTATTATAAAAAAAAAATAATGAGTTAAGTCATCTTTCTAAAGGTTATTCTATTTTAGGCATTATGTATATTATTGTTAGATGATCTGTCTATTTAATGTGCTCATAATAGGAATAATTATTGTGAATATGACATTGTGTAGTATTAGTTTTAAAAATCAATTTTATTTGTTGACACCTTTATTATTATGAATAATGTTCTACAATCATCAATTCATTATTTTAAAACGGACTCATTTACTATCTATTATTTGATTGACTAATCAATGGATGAAGAGTAAAATGTTTTGACAATTCTTGAGATGGTGAATTAGAATAAGTTTGAATTACTGCTCTCGTTTTGGCCTTTGGAGTAAGTTTTGGTGTTTGTGCGGCCTTTGGAGAGAAAAATAGGACCTTTAGCTGAAAAGGAACCCAAGTGTTTGGTCTCTTGTGAGGTTTTATATTTTCTTTGGACTTTGACGGCAAGACCTTTTTGTAATTATCCTATAGGTCTTATTTTACTTGACTGAACCCCTTTCTTTAGTTTGTCTCCCTTTTTGTGGGCTTGGTTTTGCGTGTATCCTAATATTCTTCCATTTTTCTCAATTGAAGTTTGATTTTTCATAAAAAAAACATTGAATAAGTGCTATCGATTTTGTTCTTCATTACTGCATCGATAACTTGGTACATCATACAATTAAAAAACGCTTGGTACATCTTGAAACATCTTGAAACATGCAGGTTCTAGATCTATTTCTGAACATTTGAGCTTCACACAAGGTTGGTGACTCTAAAGCTTGCCGGGGGTACATACAAGTTAGTAGTTAAATTATTTTCAATTCTTTCATGGTCGTGTTTAGTGTATAATTATTGGCTTTTATTAGGATTGTACTTTTTACAAAAGTACTTCGATTATTGGTTGTTTTTGTGGTGTGCAATGCAATATGCTTGTGAACCATTCGTGATTCTTTTTCGATAATTTTTTTATTTGATAAGGTGATTCCCAAACTGTAGGCATATTTTAGCAGCCTGGCGAGCATAATCCTTCATTCAGTTCCACTATATTGCCTACATTTCAGACTGTCTCGTTTATAACTTATCTGGAGTAGGAGATCCCCCATTTCCATATTTCATTAAGTGATGAAATCGTGTTTCTTACTAAAAAAATTGGACTTATGCAGCTGAGAATACTATTATTTGCAGTGATGCACTAATTAAACTATTGTCTTGAATTAATTTATGACCCTGTTTTGTAGAGTTTTTTTTATTAAATTTCTTTGCAGAATTGTGGCTTACTCTAATGTTATGGAAATTATCTTGCTAAACAGATTGCTGGATCAGACTGTAGTATGGAAGGAGAGATATGAGGTAAATACTGTACGTCCTTCCATGATGAACATCATATACAACTGTTGGTTAAATTATTGTAGGATAAATGATCTACTTGTTTCCTTTCCTCGAAGATTCTCTAGAATTTTCTTTTTATAATATATCAAACATCAGTCATAAAGTAAGTATGAACAATTGAACCTAGCAGATTATAATGAAGGTGGCAAACAGACCTTAAGATTTCTGGATAACTGAAGTGTACATGCTGATGCAATTTCAATTATTTTGTTCCCCATAGCCTTCTCTTCACATAAATAACCTTCTTTTAATGATCATAAACAAGACAAAGCTGGTTTCTTTTGTTATGAAACAGTCCGTTACTCTACGGTCTCTACCACATTGCTGATTGAAAGATAGTTTGCAACCTTAAACCGTTTTCTTGATGCAAAATAAGAATCATCTTCCTGGTTGGTGTAAGGTCTCTTTTTGCTAGCGTAGTTGTAGTCTGCTGCAACCATCAAAAGAACAATATTGGAATAGTGACTTTGGAAAAGTTCATTTCTATTAATTATTGAACATTATGAATTTTGTCGCTATTGTACCCCAGTTTTGTAGCTCTTTCGGGTGCCTCGTGGTCTTGTTGCTGTGGCTGGCGGAGTTGAAGGTTGACAGGTATACCTGCATCCTCTCTGACACCCAGTCCGTTTGTAAGATCGCTTATGTGTGCTTCAACGGCATCATTTGTTCCATAGACCTAGGATGGTGAACATTTTCTTTTGAGAGTGACTAAGCCACACAGTTTGATTGGTTAAACAGTTGAAACCCTTAGTGTTTTTTTTAAAAAGATGTTCCTAAGAGACACATTTTAGTTTCTTTTTTTTTGGAATAATTGAAGTTTGCTTCAATTATCTACATTTTTTACCTTTTTGTATAATTCCAGGTTTTCTTGACGAATTAGGTTTACCTTCTTATGAAGTTCCACATTGTCTTGGTGAATTAGGTTTCCCTATGACAAGGAAAAAGGAAATTTAGTAACCAAAATAATTTCGAACAGAAGTTTCAGAGCTGTAGTTGCAACCTTTCTGTTTAGGTCCTGTATCTCATCCATTAAGATTTGATCCTGCTCGAAGAAAGGAAATGATATGTAAAACACCCAACACATTTAATAAACGATACAGTTACTACCTTCTTCATGCGGACACCACGAAGACTTATCTCCAGTTGATTTTCTAGATTCTGTAGATCTTTCACACTCAGCCCAGTCAGCCCTTCACCCATCATCTGCCTGTAATCATAGTTATTAGTGGTATTCTACAAGAATGAATTAGTGGTTTAACTTGGATGCCAGTTTTAACTTGAACATGTAGGAGAGACATTATGAAATTTATGTTTGGATCATGCTTAGTCGTCAATAAACGTTATTCCCTTATCTCGAATAAGTGTACATGATTATGAGTGTATGGAGTAGATCGGAGGCACGACACTTTTATGGCCATGTAAATTTTCATAGCTGTATTTCATTCTATTGCATTTTCTTCTAGTATTGATATTTATCAAGTAACAAGTAATGATTTAGAGTAAAATAGGATATGTTAGTACCGATGATTTTCATGCAAGCTCTGCAATTGCTGCCGTAACATTGCTGCTTCCCTTTGCCAGTACTAATGATTAAAAATCAGAATGCAATTTTCTTACTATTTAGAAGTATATAAGAGCACGCCTACTAAATACTGGCAAAAATATTGAATAAGCTAGCATAGAGCATACCAAGAAGCATTTCTGAAAATGAAAGTATTTAGCATGTTAATGATCAAACAGCTTTTCTGTCATTGTATGTATTAAGAATAGTTATGAATGCATTTATATTCAAATATAATGGTGGAACATTTCACCTCAAACAGTATACGTGTATGCTTATGATTAATTTTTAAGCGAAAAATTAACGTTGATACTTAATTGGTTATTGATCCTGAAATGTATATATGTAGGTAAGGAAATTTTGAAGCTTTAGATTTTACTAGTGTAATTGTTATAGTGAAATCATATGATTCTTAAGTTTTTTCAGAGCATAGCTCAATTGGCATTGTGGTTGTGTCATGTGTGGTTCGAGTCCCTCGACCCTGTACTAAAAATAAAGTTTTTTTCTTTACAGATGACAATGGAATATTAGCCTGGAGATGGGCAAGGGATCTCAATTTCAGTTCTATACCTTCCTCACTAACTACAACCTTTGTTCTCTCATCATCCTGGCCTACAACCCAGATCCACCTCTTAGGAAATTGAAGGAGTCCAAAGAAAACATTTTCATTGATCGGTGAAAGTGTTACAATACCTATCGAAATAGAGGAAATAGCCAAATATAGAGGTTAATCGAAGAGCATAGATTGTCCCATTAATTAGGATTAGGATTCTTTTTTTAACAAAATTTCTTGGTCAGTTTTTATTTTAATTATTGAGTAACATAAGAGTTATATATGAACTGACATAGTTATGATTTTCGTCAAATTAGGGAATTATTTTTATTTTTTGCCAAGTTATAGAATTATTGTTTTTAAATTATTTTCTAGTTTTTACACACACATATATATATATATATATATATATATATATGTATGTATGTATGTATGTATGTATATATATATATATATTTGGATATATCTAATACTTTCGTTTGATATTGAATGAGACCTTAACTTTTCAGGTTTGCCTTTTCATGGAAAAACCTTTTGAGGTTTGTCATTGCTATTTTTATGTGTTCTTCATTTTTTTAATCTTTCTGGATTTATATGTTGAATCATCTGTTTGATTTTGTTCAGGGCACATCAATGAAAGTTTATCATTTCCTATCCAAAACAATCGTTCAGCGACATCACAATCTCCAGGATCCAAGATTCATGATCTCTTGACTGTTGTTTTGAATAGTTCTTTCAGCATTTGTCAGGTAAATAAAAAGGTTCGTTGGTACATCTCTTTTAAGCAAAATAACTTGCATTTATGATTACGAATCTGTCTCCCGGTTAGATTTAAACTTATTTCCTTGTCAATAGTATTGGTGAGTACTAATGCGTCCAAGTTCCCTATGATTTTCGATGAATTAGTAAAACCTAGATGGCAACATAAATCTAACCACATTTGATCCATAATGACTGAGTTCTTAACTTCTTGTTACTTATTCATCCTAAACCGTCTCGCTCAAATCAAACTGCTGCTACCTTAACTCCTAAACCTTCCCGCTTTTTTATTTTAGGATAAATTATAAGTTGAGTCCCTATGGTTTGAAGAAAGTTAGAGTTTAGTCTCTATGATTTCATGTTCGAAGAAAGTTAGGATTTGGTCCTTATAGTTTTAAAAACGAGAATTTAGTCTCTATGCTTTGATAAAATCTAAAAAAGTAGCCCTTATTGTTTCTAATCGTTAGCAAATTGAGTACGTGGAAATTAGTTATTCATGTGTTAATAATAGCAGTGTGAGTTAAGTGACTGATTAGACAAAAAATCAGCATGAATAGCTAATTTTCACGTACATAATTCACGGTGATTACAAACGACAAGGACTAATCTTTAGATTTTATCAAACCATATGGACTAAATTATAATTTTTAAAACCACAGGACTAAATTTTAACTATCTTCAAACCATAGGGACTAAATTCTAGTTTTTAAAACCACAAGGGCTAAACTCTAACTTTCTTTAAACCATAGAGACCAAATTTATTATTTACCCTATATTAAATTTTTTAAAATAAGTTAACTTTCATTGAGAAACCCTCCCTCTTCTCCTCACCCCTCATTCCACAACGTGCTTGTACCAGCAAATATCTGTGATTTGTAATACATATCAGTCATCCTATTGAGAAACTTGACAGATAGGAAATCTAGAAGGTAGCAGTTTAACAATCAATATATGATCTTTTGCAAAACATGTCTGGTAGTGAGAAGGAAGGAAAAACAATCAAGTCCTAGATGCTAAAGAATACCTTGACTTCAGAAGTCGAGACCCCAAGTTGTTGGTGATCCTCTTTTGTCTTGTTATATCGTTCTATTAGTGTTTTCATGCTGGTAAGACGATCAACAATCTAAGTTAGAGATGAAACCAACTTCCTCTCGCTTGAAAGTATTATAATATGAAAAACATAACAATGTCTGCAAGAAATTGACATGAAAAGTTGAAATTTTAGACCCGTTTGATAATCATTTTGTTTTTTATTTTTGAAATTTAAGTCAACACCTACTTCATCCCATAATTTTACTTACTTTGTTCTTACCTATATTTTTAAAAACCAACCCAAAATATGGACGCTAAAAAAAGTAGCTTCCAAAAATGTGTTTTGGTTTTTAAAATTTGGATATGACTCACATACTTCTTCAAGTGAAGATGAACCACTTTGTAGAGAATTTGAGTCAAAATAGACTTAAATTGTCTCTAAGGGGTGGTGCACTGGTTGAAGACTTGGGCTTTGAGGGTATGCTCCCCTCAAGGTTCAGGGTTCGAGACTCACAAGTGACATTACTCATTCGATGTCTCCGGTGCCTGGCCTAGAGACAGACATGGTTATCCTTGTTTCAAAAAAAGGCTTAAATTCTAAAAACAAAGAACAAAAAAACCAAATGATTATCAAATGGGGTCTTAACAATTGCCTTGGAAGCATTCATCCATAATAAGATGACCCCCCTTGTATCTCACACCCTTCCCTAAGGAAAAAACAATGGCAGCCCTCACAAAATGCCAAACCAACCGAAAACAAATCTCACACCCTACCCTAATAGAACAACAGAATCCAAAACTATCCCTAGTCCTCTATTGAAAATTGAAATTGAACTTAGGAACTTTTTCCACTTCGTTCAGACAATCATCGAGTATTTTAATCAGTATAGTTGCTTGCTTGATTTATAATATCTGTTAACAATTCCATTTGATTTTTATTTTAGAGCTATCTTTTCATGTTTCTGATCTATAGGTAATACTGGCGGTTCTAGTAATTTTTATCTAGGCCCATGCACCGGCTCACTACTTTTTCAAGTCACTTAATAGCAGTAGTAACAAACCATTATGGATTGGTCTAGTGGTCAAGAGAGTCTTGAGAAAAAAGGTTATGAGTTCAATCTAAATGACCATCTACACAAAAACTAATTTCCTATGGGTTTCCATGACAACAAATGTTGTAGGGTTGAGCGGTTTCTTCCATGAGAATAGTTTAGGTGCACGTAAGTTGATCTAGACACCCACATATACAAAAATCATGTGCTGCATCCATCCCGTGACCTCCTAATACTGTTTTGAATGTTTTGAGTGAAGCCAAAACGCGAATACACATACCAAACTAAGGGGTGTGGGTTTTCATGGTCATGTGTAGATACATAGCTTTTAAAAAAACTAAGTTTCATTGGCATAGCACGGAGACATCAGTAGTTCCATGTATGACTCCATGGCAAGTTTAAACGTATAGAGGTTCGACATTGCCAGCGTGATATTGGGATAAAACATTGGTTGGGGGTGATTTATTAACATTTCAATTAACAATATAACATTTTGTCTCTATTGACTATTACTTAACCTATAAAATAGCTCTACTTCTTCGTTCTTCCCTTAATAGTTGAACATAATTTTAATCTCCCTATTGGTTTTCATCTTATTTACAGGCATGGATCATGCACTTGAACGTCTATCGGTTAATGATGCAAGTTTTAGGTATCTACATTCCTAGAGTGTCACCTTGATTAAAGCAAGGGATTCCTTGCACTGGTCGAGTTATGTATACTGTCAATTAATGGTAAGATTTAAACCATAAAATGTATAATTTGAATACATTAAAATTAACGTAGAAATTTATGTTAATGTGTATATATTTTTTTTAAATTTGTGCATGTTCGGGTCAGCTTACGCTCACTTCGACTATTCTCACGAGATATACCGCCAGACCCTACAATATTTGGATGCAAGAAAATTCATAGGAAATTAATTTCTAGGTAGGTGGCCACCATGGATTGAACCCATCACCTCTTAGTTATTTAAAATCCTTCTTGACCATTAGACTATTATATGATTAGATATTCATGTGAATATTAATGATGCCCTCTTTTCCACTCTCTGTTTTACCATTTGGTAGTAACAGAAACTGAAAGGAAAAAATTCATTAAACTGAAAGCATAACAGGAGAAATTAAAGATAGGTTAGTTCGTAGAAATTTATGATAATATGGTGACTCTAAGGAAATCTTCTGTAATACAGAAGAAACAAAATTTCGTTAAGATGGAACTGTAAGGCAAAGCTAAGGACCTAGAGGAAATAAAAACTAAATTTTCCGAATCACCCACTTCTCTCTCTTCTATTATAAAGAGTCTTCTAGTCTTCTTTCTATCCACAATGCCCAGAAAATGGTTAATGTCATTAAGCCTCATTTCTGTCTCATGTAAAAAATGTCTCCTCCAAAGCTCCATACTTGGGTTGCCAAAGAAACAGGAAATAATATAAAGATTCTCACGATGTTATTTGAATGAAAGGAACCAGATTTTCAATTTACAAGCTCTCCCAGTCATATCTATCTTATCAGTTACCATACAAACATCAATCATAGAAATTTTCTCCTTGACTTCCTCCTATTAAGGTTTTTGACTTCCTCCCATTAAGGTTTTTTCCTATATAATAGATTAACATTTGTGGAGGTGCGCTCAAGCTGACTTGGACAGTCACGGATATAAAAAAACATTTTGTAGACAGGTTAAGAGATATAGATTTATTTAAGGAATGTAGAAGCTCTTATTGCCAAGAAGGCCCAATATTGGGAAATCTTCCCTAAAATAAGTAAAACTTCTACTGTTCCATTAATGGTCTACAACAATGACCATTTATCCATATTCAGACGGAGATGGTAAAACAAAAATATATCATCATCTTGCGAATAGAAATCTACAAAATAGTGCACACAAAAAGGGCAAGCAAAACAAAACCTAAACTAAAGATACCAAAAATGGTTCCGATCCAAGTTAAATTTGATGAGAAACCAGATTTCTTCCTAGTACCTACAAGGCATCAAACAAATTTCCTAGTCCTTTCGCCAAAGTCCCACAAAATGGCAAAACATGCTGCTCACTAAAGATATTCTCTTATCCATTAACATAACTTTATTACAAACAACATGAGTTGGCCTAGTGGTCAAAGAGAGTCTAAGAGGTTATGAATTCAATCAATGGTGGTCACCTACTTAAAAACTAATTTCATATTGGTTTTTTTGACAACCAAATGTTGTAGGGTCAAACTGTTTGTCTCGTGAGAATAGTCGAGGTGGGGTAAGCTGACCCGTACACATAGATATTAAAAAAAAAATGTTTCCGTTACAAGCCAAACAAACACCAAATGCCTCAGAGAAGTAGTTTCATATTAGAAAAGCTACCTGAACTCCCAAGGATATGTTCTAGATCCTCAAATACTTTTCTGTAAAGAATCAACCCCTATAAAAAAATTTGACCTTCAATGTGGTTCATTTCATGGTGTGAACTCTCCCATGTATATAACTTGTCAAGGAAATAATTTGACCTTGGCGATTCAAACTTTCCACAATTAAGGAATAAAGTGTGCTCAGAGGGATGAGGACACAATAAAAGATGGAAGAAGGGATAAAGAAAAGCCCTAAGATGGATTGGTGGTTGATGTTAGACCACCAATAGTCAACATGTAATGTATGTCAGGAGAGGTAGAACTGGAAATTCTCCTTCCCCTTAGAAGTCGGTCGGTTTTGCTAAGATGGGGAAGGGGGTTTTGGTACGCCAGTTTTTGAAGAATGGCTTGGAGTCGGTAGAATAATGGCGGCTCTTAGAGGCGGTTTTGGTGAGTCGGAATGGGGGCAGAATCTTGTATAAATAGGTATGGGGTCTGTCAGGGGAGTGGAGTAGATATGAATTTTGGTGTTGAACCTGAAAGTGAAACCTTCTGTTTTGAAAGGAGTTTTGCACCATTTTCCTTTCTGTTTTGGGTTGTAAAAAGAATCCTCAGAGAAGTTCCATATCAGTTGAAGACAAAAATAGAAATTGCTTGACTATGAAAGTACAGCCAGAATATCTGAAGACATAATTCAACATTGTATGCAGGAGTCCCAAGAGGAGGTGGGATGGTCGAAGGTTTGAGTTTTGAAGGTGTGCTCTCCTCAAGTTCTCAAGTTCGAGACTCGCCTGTGACATTAATTTGTAGACACTTTTCGTGTCTCCATTTTTTTGATGTCTTCCAATGCCTAGCCTAAAGGCAGGCAGAGTTGCCCCGGGTATAGTGGAGCTAAACTTCGATTTCCCGATTTAAAAAAAAAAAACATCGTATGCAGGAAATTACCCCAATAAAAGAATAACAGAAGGTCAGAGCAAACAGCCTCGGAGAAGGAAAATTGTAAAGGCAAGGATCAAGGAGCAATATAGAACTTGTGAATAGTAGTTTTATGCTAAGGGGCCTTTTCTTTTCGAGGGAAATCTGGACATTTATCTAACAAGTTGTGATATAGTTTCAAAGTAATTGGTAAGAATTTGGGATCTCTTGATCATATACTAGTTTAGAAGTCTCAACTTCGAATTAACGTGTGAACTTAAAAATAAAACCTTTAATATTTTAATCTTGGGGGATTGTGGTCTTCCTAGCTAAGAAAAAGTGGTGATATAGAAAAGGTAATAAGAGATTCACTGTTATTCCAAATAATTTAGTTGTGAACCACCCACAAATTATGATCTTTCTAGCAAAGACCTCAACCTTTTCGAGAACACTTCTAATTACTTAACCATCATAGAGTGGTCTAGTGATTAAGGACCTTAAATAACTAAGAGGTGATGGGTTTATGGTAGTAGCCATCTACTTAGGAATTAATTTCTTAAGGATTTCTTTGACATTCAAGTATTGTAGTGTTGCGTGGTGTATCCCTTGAAAATAGTAAGCTGGCTCAGATCCTTATGGATATAATATATAAAAAAAAAGCACTATTAATTACTTAGAAAATCGAAAAGTACTCCATTAAAACATGTTTTCACTTTCAAATAATTAGGTGTGAACTACCCCTAATTATGTTTTCGCTTTCTTTTAAAGAAAAGGTTAGTCCCAAGGGTGGCAAAGTGGTTGAAGGGTTTGAGCTTTGAAGGTGTGTTTCCCTCTAAGTTCCAAATTTGAGACTCATTTGTGACATTAAGTTGTAGACATCTCTCGTGTCTCCATTCCTTCGATGTCTCTCGACGTCTAGCCTATTCCGATTATATTAGAGCAAAACTCTGATTTTTCGGTTTAAAAAAAAGGTTATACTCCTTTATGAGTGTTTATGAATCACGAATTGATTTTTGACCCAGAGTGGGGGTTTAATGTGGGGGTTTATTTTTCTATATTTTCACAATGTTCTTTATTATCCCATTTTCATAACATTTAAGAATACTAGGATTAGTTATTTCAAAATAAGAAAGAATACTAGTTTTTAACTCTGTAGATTTTGTTTCCTAAAAAAAGTATTGAACTCTAAACAAAGGTTTTGAGGTTAGCTTGATGCATGCTTGTGAATGATTAAATCATTTTAATATTTGATTTTACACTTTTAAACGTGATTTTGCAATATAGACTTTTTTTTTTTTTTTAATATTTGTGACTGTCCCTAAAGTCACGGGACATACCTATATTTATTTGTTTTAAAGTTAGGTATTATATATATAAGCATTTGAATCTCTACCTCACATTATTGATTTTTTTTAATAGTAGTTTCGAAAATGCACGATTTTATCTTCTAGCTCATATTTACATAACTAACAATTGATTGTCTTCCAAAATCACAGTTTTGGATTTATTTTATTTTATTTTAGTTTTTTAATTTAGAACTTTCAAGGTGTTACTTAAAAATAAAAAATAAAAAAAAGAACTTTCAATGTGTTACTTGTAAAGTGGTTTTTCTTTGTAATGTTGTAAAACAACCTCAAACATCCACTACTAGTAGGTGGTGGTTTTCGCGAAATTACTGATCTATAGGAGTTTTTTGAAAAGATTATTGAGGTTTTTTCATTTTATAATAAGCTTATAAATATTGCGAGGTTTAGAACTTATTGTTAAGGGTGTACATGATTCGAGTTGGGTCAAGTTGGTTTTAGAGAATTTTTTGGAGCAACTTAACTCATATTTTTGGGGGTGGGTTGAGTTTTCGGGTTATATTAATTTTCATTTTCCGATTTAAAATTCAATTCTTAATGAAAAAAAAATGCATGATACTATATTTAAACTTAAAAAAAAAAAAAAAAAAAAGAACAATATACTTAAAACGTAGGTTACCTATTTTATTATTATTTGTTCTTTATTAATATATCAAGAACCTATTTTGTTAATTATTTTACATATATATAATATTATTCTTAGTTTGAGTGGGGTTATATTGAATGAAGGAAGTATTGACTATTACAAAAATCAATCCAACAAAAATTATAAAATCATATTCTTTCAATGCAATCCCTACAATTTAGGTTGGATAGTTTAGATTTGGGTCATCGGTTCTTTTGTATACTCGCCTCAGAAATTAGATTTCGTCTTTTATATTAATATTTGAGAGGTGGATTTGTTGATGGACTTAATTATTTGAACCAGACTTTTAACGAATTAATTATTTTCAGTGTCTAAATCATCTCAAAGTGTTGTCAAAATAGTGTATAATTAAAGTGGTTAGAATATAAATATTTACTTTTTGGAATTATACTAATATTGAATCCTTATCATAATTATTTAATTATTATTATCTTTTCGTTATTTTGTTCTCAAAGATTAATTGAAGTTCGCACTAACATCAACAGTGGAAACATAATGTGATCCCTTAATTTTGTAATGCGGCATTGGAAACCATAAGCCAATTTGTAGATCTCATTTCTATGAATATTTACAGGGTGCATTTTAATTTTTAAATTAGTATAATCGTTTCCAATTCGTGAATATTTTTAAAATTTGAGAAATAAAATTCATAAAATATTGTCTAATTATGAAATTGATTATGATTTTGTTTTTATACTTGTTTCCAAAGCTTGTATTTGCGCGCCGAAGATTTTATATATGATTTTTTTTTACAATATATATCTTTATTATTATTGTTATTATTTAATAATAAATTATTCGAATCTTTATTTTAAAAAAAACAAAAAAAATTTATATACCATGTTAATTATGCTCATCACTTATTGGTTAATTAATTAATTTTATTTACTTCATTTTTATAA
>JBBMKA010000018.1:1813393-1833411 GCA_037833695.1 Sechiopsis laciniata
TATAAATAAAAAAAAACATATATTAAGATAGTTGTGGACTTAAATTTCAAAAATAAAAAATTAAATATATAATGATTATCAAATGGGATTTAAATAATCTTTCTCGATAGAATTGTGAGTAAATTCTCCAATCTTTTAAAAATATTAATCGGTGTTTCTGCAACCTTCCAATTGTGACAGTGGTTCAAATCTTTCTCAAAATCCACCACGCCCTCACCTCACTTGTCCCCTCGGTTGTGTTATGCAGCATTCATGAAAACAACAATAATAATAATGAAAAGGATTCCAATTTTGTGGTATTAATTTTATTAGGACAAATGAATTTTAATGTTAGTTTTTCTTACGACAAAAATGGGTTGTGTTTTGAAGGTTTGCAGTCCATCTAGACAAATGTCTAATTTTAAGTTAATAAAATTTAAAATTAGTTCTCACCATTATCCTGAACTTACTATTTATTTATTGAAATTGACTAAACAATAATTATAACTTTCATGCAATAAAAGAAGGTAATACAAAATATAATATGAAAATATTTTCAAAATTTATAAAATAAAGATTAATAAAGACTAGCTATTTTTTTTTCATTTTAATAATCTATTAAATGCCTTGTTGATTTGAAGTCTATTAAAAATTCGACTCCAAATTCGTATATTATTCCATTCAGACTTAAAAAATTAGTAAACTTAAAATATTACCTTAATATTTCATGTTAGATAATAAATTCTAGATTCAAAAGATAGCAGATTTGAAGATGAGGATACTTCACAACAATTTACTTACTATTCATTTTAACTTTATTGCTAATTGGTGTACCAAAAGTTTTGTACCAAATTTAAACTAAAAGAAAAAAAAAGGCAATTGGTTTTCATGATCGTCATCTTCATTTCAAACATTATGATCAATATAAATGTCATATCCCCGGTCCAGTTCCGCGCTGCTATAAATTCCAATCTTCGGCGTCGAGCAAAGTTATTCTCAATAGTAAAGAGAAAAGGAAATTTCTCAACTGTACAGTATACTCAATCGGATTCCATTTGTTACCTAAAAACGCGCTTTGTTCTCTCTGTGGATCGTTTTTCTTCTTTTCTGGCATCTGAGTTTTGATTTTGCTTTATAATTGTAAAGATTGTAGGAAATTTCAGGAGTGAAGGTTTCACGATGTCATCCATGGGAGTGCGATTGCATATACGAGATCATCATGTAAGTTTGTTTTTCCATTTCTTTCTGATTTTGTGAAGATATTCTAGGAGAAAATTAGGAAATGTATAACTATTAGAGGAATCATGTTTGAAAAGATGAAGAGCTTTCACATTCTTTATAAGAATTATGAGCTCGCCATCTTATTTGTCAATGTTAACGTAAAGTTGAGAGAATCAACGTGTCTCATTCTATTCATTAGAGGAACCTTTATATATAAATATAGGGTTGCGCTAGCTATGCACATGTAAAATGGCGATAAAAGACACTATAATTAAAATTATAATAAAATCGTCTAATATTAAACTCTAACAGTCAATTAGATTTGAATATGATACTATAGCTTATGAGAGTTAATCGGTTATTTTGTAAAATACGAGAGTATATCATAAGTGGCATGTCAAGGCACATTGGTATTTGATAGTATGAGTTCCATCTCAAAACCAATTGGCAATGAGAGGATTAGCACACCTTTCTTATAAAGGTTCTAAGGCCTTCTCACTTTTCTTCAAATTCTCAATATGTCCCTCAAGGTGGTGCATCTGGGATTTACCAATCTTGGATCGATTTTCAATTTCATTTTATTGTATCGAATAACCGTTTGGGATGAATGGTCTCTGATACCATATTAGATAGTATATGGTTTCATCCCAAAATTAATTGTCAATGAGAGAAGTAGCACTCATTTCTTATAAAGGTTGTGAGGCTTTTTTACTTTTTCAACGTGAAATCTTTAACATGTTCCATCAAGATGGTTCCTCTTAGATTCACCAATTTTGAATCGAAACCCAATTTTATTTTTAGTGTACTGAATACCATAGTATGTGGTTCCATCCCAAAACCAATTGTCAATGAGAAGAGTCGTACATCTTTCTTATAAAGATTGTAAAGGCTTCTCACTTTTCAAATGTGAAATCCTCAACAATCAAAAAGATTTGAAGACATCACATTATTAATAAGATGTACAAATTACTCTTCTCATGAACAATTGATTTTAAAATGGAATCTCATATATATCGAATGTAAAAGTAAAAGGATGTATAATGAAGAAAAGAATGTTCTAATTTCCTTCGAGAATTCTCCAGATTTTTACTTATTTATTCATGTTATGTGCAGGTGTTAGTGGATAATGGAATACTGCAACTAACTTTATCAAAACCGGATGGAATTATCACTGGGATAAGATATAATGGTGTTGACAATCTGCTGGAAGTTCTCAACCCTGAATCTAACAGAGGGTATACGCCGTTTATAACTCTCACACACATGAAATTAATTTAATTAACTAATATGTCCCGTTTGATGACTATTTAGTTTTTAGCTTTTTTTATTTTTGAAATTTTAATTTATTTTCACTCAAATTCTTTATAAAGAATTTTATCTTACCTTAATGAAGTATTTGAATCCTAACAAAATTACAAAAACCAAAACAAGTGTTTGGAAGTTGCTTTTTTTAGTTTTCAAATTTTGCATTGGTTTTTAAAAACATAGCTAAAATGTAGATATCAAAGTAAATAAAATCATAGGTTGGAGTATTTGTTGGCTTAATTCTCAAAAACCAAAAAACAAAAATAAAATGGTTATCAAACGGGACCTTGTTTTCTGATCTGCGGGTTTCAGATATGATCTGCTTGTTTTTGTTGAAAATATTCAGCTACTGGGACATTGTTTGGAATTCTCCTGGAAGCAAGGGAATATTTGACGTGTATGCCTTTTCCTTCTTCACTTTCTAATTATTCATAAACAACTGTTGGACATTAAATTCTTTGGTGAAAGAATTGTCTTTCTCTGTTTTTAGCATTTGATTGGTTTTATTATTAGTTTATGTTTGCATGTAAATTGAGAACAGATTTCCATACAGGATTAAAGGATCAAGTTTTAGGGTTGTAGTGGAAAATGAGGAACAGGTTGAGCTTTCTTTTTCAAGGATGTGGGATCCCTCCCTTGAGGGCAAGTTTGTTCCTTTGAATATTGACAAAAGGTTTGTCCACGCATTTTTCTTTTTATCATAGTACTCAATCTTTTGAATGATTACACAATCAGTTAATTGTTGGTTGTAATAATTAAATTTACCCCAACCTATCGGCTATCGGCTCAAGTTTTTGAGTTGTTTGTGATTTAACATGATTTAACATGATACCAGAGTAGGAGAACCTATGTTCAAATCCCTTAAATTTCCCAAGTGAGTGAGAGTATAAGTTGATATAATTGAATTTATTCTAACCTATCAGCTTTAATTTTTAGATTGATTGGTGATTTAACATGATTCAACAAGTACGATTATTTTCTTTCTAGGTTCATAGTACTACGTGGTTCCTCAGGATTCTACTCATATGCTATTTATGAGCACTTGAAGGATTGGCCTGATTTTGATATTGGTGAAACTAGGATCACTTTTAAACTCAGAAAAGACAAGTGAGTATACTCTATTCTTTACAAGTCATTTATGGCTTCATCGAGACTTGGTATAACGGTTAATCGTTGATTAGTTGGTCTTTAATTACAGTGATGCTTATTTGAATATGAAATGCAATACAATTTAGAATGGTTTTCTTTTTCATTATATTTCTTTCGTGCTTGCTTTTGAAATGGACAATAATTAGAGGATATATTTGAAGGAAGATATACTGTTTAGCTTCTAGCTAGGACTTGTTTATTTAGTTGCTTAATTCTCCCTTAGGTTATTTTCTTTCATGTCAACTTATTATATTCATTAGGGCAAGGATTGAATTGATAGGTTTCAGTACATGGCTGTAGCTGACAACAGGCAGAGATTGATGCCATTGCCCGATGATCGGTTACCTGGAAGATGCCAAACATTGGCCTATCCTGAAGCTGTCTTGCTTACCAATCCCAAGAACCCTGAACTCAAGGGTGAGGTACTCTTAGACTACTATTCTTCTCTTTTGGGATTGGATTGGTTGATTCATCTTTGTCTTTATCGATTGGGAATGACTCGAGGGACTTTTAATTATAAATTTGTAATTTTTTTCTTGTCATTTTTTTGTTATTGTCTGGTTAATTCTTCTTATTTTTTGATAAGAGAATCAGTCTTCGTCTCTTTTCAGAAGGTGAAAATTTCGAAGAAGGTTAAGTACTTATTCATGGCAGATTAATACCTTAGACATGGTTGAGAGGTAGGTTATCTTTTTTATGGGTCTAAGTCCTAATGTAATGCATCTTATCAAGAGGGTGGAGAAGGATCTCGATCATCTTCTTTGGGGTTGCAAAATGGCTTATACAGTGTTGAGTCAGTTTTCTTGATATTTCAGCTTGGAGCTGGCGAGATCGAGGGGTTGTATGAAGATGATTAGAGAGTTTTTTTCTTTGGTTTCTTTTCCCATTCGTTGGAATGGGGAATATTGAGGGAAAGCGGGGTTGTGTGCTATTTTGTGGGGATCTCTAGGGTGAGAGAAATAATAAAATGGTTAGAGGGGTAGTGAGTTCTTCAGGTGATATTTGAAATCTCATTAGATTCAACGTTTCTTTTTCTGCCCGTTACCTAACTTCTTTGCAATTACTTTCTAGGAATTATTGTGGTCTTTCTTGTTAGGGCTTTTATTTTATATATATATATATATATCCCTTTGTTTTGAATGGTTTTGCTCATTATCAATAAATAATCGAACGTTTTTTTAAAAAAAAATCTTGATTCTGAAATTTGAGGTAGAGATAATATTTCATACTATTTTTTATATGATCCACCTTGCTTTGATACAATCCTTTTTCGTTTAGGTGGATGACAAATACCAATACTCATGTGAAAACAAAGACTTAAAGGTCCATGGATGGATAAGCACAAATCCGCCTATCGGCTTTTGGCAGATTACGCCCAGCGATGAATTTCGGTCTGGCGGGCCGCATAAGCAAAATCTAACATCACATGTGGGACCAACAACCCTTGCTGTAGGTGATCTAACATCACTTATTATCATCAGTGTTTTTAGTGTCTTGCGCATTGCAGTTTCATAAAAATCTGGAGATTTTGTGTGACAAGTAGGATTTCTAGCAATTTTCATTTTGCTCTTTCAGATATTTCTTAGTACTCATTATGCTGGACAAGATTTGGTGCCAAAATTTAGAGCTGGTGAGCCATGGAAGAAGGTTTTTGGCCCTGTTTTTCTTTATCTTAATTCCACTTCAGTTGGAGATGATCCATTTTGGTTATGGGAGGATGCTAAATTACAGGTATGATGCATTGACACTCATGTTTTTTTTCGTTGTATGGACGGAACTTCGAAGAGAAATACTAATAATCATATGATTACCAGATGATCGCGGAAGTCCAAAGTTGGCCTTATAGCTTCCTTGCATCTGAGGATTTCCCAAAAGCAGATCAACGGGGTACGGTTAGGGGTAGGCTGCTGGTTTTCGACAGGTAGGCATTGCTAACTTGTAAATTATGAAACATCTCAATGTTGTGGTAGTATTATTTTTTTGGTTGGAAAAGTGATAAGCATCGGCAGTTGTTGGTTTGCTTTATGATTCATAAACTTTCAAACAACAACAGTGAGAAATTGGTGATGAGTACAAGCCATGATGATTACCTACCTAGATATTAATTTCCTACGAATTTTTTTGACATCCAAACGTTGTAGGGTATGTCTCGTGACAATAGTTGAGGTGCATGTAAGCTGGCCCGAAGAGTCACGCATAAAAAATAATTTAAAAAAAAAAAAAATGAGGAGCTAGTTTTTTCTATCAACTTATTATATTAAGCTACAATTACAAATTTTGATCTTGGATGCAGATCAAAGAACATATGGTTTGGTTAATGTTTATTCTTAATTTTTTTTGAAGAACTTAAAGAGGACGTATTTGTTAAATGGAAATTACGTAACTTCTTTCTACTTCAGGATGTAATATAGATGCTAATGAAACATCAAGATTCAAAATCTTTAGCAGATAGCCAAACATACAAAAGAAAAGTTCTATCTAATAACCAAAATTTCTTGATTTTTTTTAAAAAAATTTCGATTTTATGTTTAAAAACCTTAAAACAAGAAATAAAATGTTATTGATTAGAACCTCAATTTCTTTAATTTTCTGGTTTAGTTTATATGCTTGGACCTTCTTCTGAAAATGTCTAGGTATATTAGTCAAGACTATCTTCCAGCAAGTGGAGCCTTCGTCGGATTGTCGGCACCAGGAGAAGTAGGTTCATGGCAGAGAGAATGCAAGGTAATTGACTTTTTTTTCAATTCGAAATATGATAGCGTAACAAAGGTTATCTATTGTTGTTTATCTTGGCCAAATGAAGGTCAAACGTCGTTGGTAGAGGCTTGGAGTCTCTTGGCCATATTGGCTTAGAGGTCTCAGATTCGAATCTTAATTGTAAAATCTCTTGTTGTCTCTCGGATTCAAGTCTAGGGACAAGCGCGGATGCATTTGTGTATGTAGTGGAGCCAAATTTAATACTAAATGGTAAAGTGGGCGGGTCCGATTTACCGATCAACAAACAAAAAAATGGTCTAACTTGTACTTCTATTGTTGTTTAAGCAACACTATCCAGTCTAAAGAGATGCAAATTACACATGTATTATACTTCTGGGATTGGAATGAACAATTTTTTTAATTTTCAAACCATTCCTTAAATTAGTTAACTAATTTCACATTCTTTTGCTGGCTTTCAGTATGACTAACAATTTATAGCAAAAAACTATCTGGCCCTTCTCTCAGAGGCCACCCAACTCTCGACACCTCGTAGTTTCACAATTCTTCCTCAAAGCAATTATAAAGCAAATATGAAGTCTCGTGTTTATACCAAGGTGCTATTGAAGAAATTAGAGAAGCAATATATTGAAAGCATGAAGTTAAAATCTTTTGTTCGAAGAACCTTTTGTTAATAAGTTCTTGACGGTTAAAAGAACTTATCCTTTTTGTCAGGGATATCAATTCTGGACTAGAGCAGATGATGGCGGATATTTTACCATCAACCACATACACACTGGTGAATATAATCTATATGCATGGGTCCCTGGCTTCGTTGGAGATTACCGTTGCGATGCCCTCATCAACGTAAACCAAGGTATACGGGTTCCTGTATCAGAATATTGCCTTGAGCCTTCAATTTTTGTGTACACAATTATGGTAGTCCAATTTGAAATGTAGGATCTAGCATTGAAATGGGTGATCTTGTATACGAACCACCAAGAGATGGGCCTACACTATGGGAAATAGGCATTCCCGATCGTTCCGCATCCGAGTTCTATGTTCCTGATCCCAATCCAATGCATATTAATAAGCTCTTTGTCAACCATCCTGACAGGTAGCCATTTTTCTAGAGTTTTATGAGTTAAATGAACTTTGATTGGCTCATATTAACATTTCCTTTCATTGTTTCTAAATTGAAAGACTGAAAAGTGGCAAATTATCATACATTTTTATGGATACTTTTGAAGAATGAATATGCTTTCTGTAGAACTTGAGTGATCCATGGCCAATTATCATACTCTGCAGGTTTCGGCAGTACGGGTTGTGGGATAGATACGCTGAATTATACCCAAATGAGGATTTATTATACACGGTTGGCACAAGTGATTATCGTAAAGATTGGTTCTTTGCTCAGGTCCCTAGGTAACATTTCTTTTGCTATTCGTCGCCTACAACCAAGAACAAGTACACCGACGATCATCATCACAAACTATTTGATATGATTTTCAACATGTCTTGTATTTGTCATCAAAACTATACCATGCATTACAGGAAGACAAACAACAATTCACATCAAGGAACTACTTGGCAAATCAAATTCAAACTTGATAATGTGAATCACAAGTGTATGTATAACTTACGAGTCGCAATTGCATCTGCAACTCTTGCTGAATTGCAGGTAAGATGCTATACCATTGACAATAACTGAAAATGCTCACAGGTCTTAGGTTTGAGTTATTGGATGAGCTTAAAAATAAATTTTTAAAAAATAAATAAAAAACTTGATGTTTTGAGTCCGAACCTTGGGGCAGGTGCAGACGCTTAATTTTTGAAATTGTGTTTTATCTCTCTCTTTTTTTTTTGTCCTCTCTAGGTCCGGGTTAATGATTTGACATCGAAGCGACCTTTGTTTACGAGCGGGTTGATAGGGAGAGATAATTCAATTGCAAGACATGGAATTCATGGAATTTATTGGCTATACAGCGTGGGGATAGCAGGCTCTCATCTTGTTGAAGGAGAGAACACAATATTCTTGACTCAGCCACGCTGCACCAGCCCTTTCCAGGGTATCATGTATGATTATATCCGTCTGGAAGGTCCTCCAACAAAGTGATTTTTTTAAAAATAAACTATTTTATATTGCACCTCTTTGGATTAAGTTTGCTCCCTATTGCCTCAATATATATATATTGAATTCAACTACAATTACGGAAAAATAATTCAAATCTATGAAATATAGAATGCCGCTGAACTACTACTCTTGTTGACTCCTATTGCTAAGCTTGATTTTATTTTTATTTTGAGAAATATGATAGTTTTTAAGTATTTTTGTTATTCACAATCACAACCCTATATATAGAGGGAAAAAATTAAATTTTATATGTTCTAGAAACGGGTGATTTTGTGGAAATTTTTTTTTTTTTTAATACAAATTGAGGGGAGGAGATCAACAAACCCTACATAGACAGCATTATTGTTCTCAAATAATATGAGAGCAAAATATCGATTCTTAAGATTGAATCCGTGACCGTGGAGTTGAAATTGATTACCAGCAATCAAGATAACCAATACGCCACCAACTCATTCGGTGTGAAAAAAATTAGTTAAAAGCATACAAGAAAAATAATAGTATCTACGCTAAATATAGTATATGATATTTTTAAAGAGAGAGACCAGGTGACAAAATTTTATAAATTATATATAAAAAATACATTTTTTCTACACAAACGAGTAGCAACAGTCCTTTCATGGGGATCACCTTTAACATCTATGATATAAATAATTCCGTTGAGTTTTTACAGATTCATTCAACAAAAATTTCCTCGTATCTGACCAAGGAAGTCTCGACTATATATACCTTTGTTAGTGGAAAATTGAGGACATTAATTAAGTGCCCAAAGCCTAGACTCAAATGACCTAAATGATGCTGAAAAAAAAGTAATCCTACAAGACTACATTGAAAAAAAAAAACTCTCTTCTTAAAATCTTATAGATGGCCTTTAGGTTGAATGATCTAGAAATTTTAGTTTGTGTTAAGCAAGAGTTATGCTCAACATCACAAAACAAAAAACAATATTTTCAATGATAATAAGCAAGTTTCAATGATTTCATGTACATCGATGAATTTATGTATTGTTGATGTAAAATAATTCCTTTTATGGTGAAAATTGGGATACTCGTTTTTTGTATAATATGCGCTTCTTTTTCGTACTTACAAAACCTTGTAAGAGTTGCATAAAAAAATAAATCAAAATGAAGCACAATGAACATTATTGCTTGTTGCCACTCTAGAACAAAAAAAAAAGAAATGCACAGGCAATATTGACCATCAAATTCTTGTTGAGCTTTAAGGGAGTAAATTTCTTTCATATCAGTTCTAACCAGTCAAGATTGACACCCTCCTTTGGTTTGAATTATTTTCTAGATCGAGATAGAAATAGCAAAAATACTCGTTTTAAAAAAAGTGAGTATTGTGAATACAAACAAAGTTCTATATTATCTTGATAACCAAAAGATTATGAGTATATAAGGACACAACCTTCTTCACAGGTGTGAGTCTTTTTCGATGAGATAAAAAACAAAGTCATGAAAAGTTTATGCCTAGACAATCTTATATCAATGTGGAGATTTGTTGATGGTCATCCCTAAAAGTGTTGTTTTTAGATTCAAGAATAGAAATGCTAACTTTACACTGAATATCCTTTTGGAGGATGTAGATATAAGCACTTCAAGTCAAGTCATACATTATATGTGATTTTTTTAGATAACTTTGCTTGTAGCATTTGAAGTAGCTAGCTGTTTCTCCATTATTTATCTCTTCTATTAGTGCTGATGGGACAATATTAAAAAACACTCCATCTTTTGTTCAAGAAAAATCTAACTAAGAAATATCTTTTAAGTCTTGCAACTTTCCATCCTTTCCTTCAACTCTCAGATTCATAGTTGAAATTAAATGTACAAAACAAAATACTATAATAAAATTACAAAAAATGACATTATAAATATTTCCCTTTCTAGCTGCAATCATAGTCATTTCATAAAATCCAGAAAATATTGTCGGCTGAGCTAGTACGCGGTTTAGGCTTTTTGTTGAAATGGCGAACGAGATACTCCAATTGGATATTCAGGATCATCATGTAAGTCATAGCAATTTTTTCTTTCTGTTTTTCAATACGACTCGAATTGGTTTCGACTACGAGATGAGGAGATGTGTTTTGCTTGTGTTTGGGGGGGGGTGCAGGTTGTTATGGACAATGGCATATTGCAAGTGACATTGTCCAAGCCAGATGGAAATGTTACTGGGATCAAATACAACAACATTGACAATATTTTAGAAGTTGATGATAAGGAAACTCATAGAGGGTAATATGATTTCATTTACCAATGTTGTGTCCTCTATCACCCGATATAAGATTAAATTTATCATAACTTATCAACTTGAACTTTTGAACTGATCGATGATTTGAGATGATATTAAAGCAAAAGATTTTGTGTTCAAACTCTTGTAATGTCATGACTTCCTATATCGATTTTCACTTACATACTAACCTTACACTTAACAAAAAAAAAAAATACTAACCTTACAAATTTTAAGATCGTGAGAAGAGTGTTAAAGTATTGATATAAGATTAAATTTATGATGCAGATATTGGGACCTTGTGTGGAACTCGGGAACTTCAGGAACAACAGGAACGTTCGACGAGTATGCTGAAACTTACACGAGTTATTAAATAGATTTTTCATCTTAATATTCTATTACAACCCATTTCTTCAATTCTCTTCTCTTTTATGAAGTATCACACAAAATGATATCATGATATATTTGAAATGCTTTTAGGATGAGAGGAGAAGAATTTGAAGTGATCATACAAAATGAAGAACAAATAGAGCTCTCATTTAAAAGGAATTATTCATTGAAGGACATGGAAGTTCCCTTAAACATAGAAAAAAGGTACCTGCAATCTGCATCATGAATCTTAGTAAACTTTTGTTCTTTTATGTCAAGTATTTGAATAATTACTTGACAAAAGAAAAAAGAAAAAAAAAAAGATAGACAAAAACTGATTGAAATTCATTTTTTCAGGTTCATAATGCTTAGAAACTCATCTGGAATCTACTCCTATGCCATTTTTGAGCATTTGAAGGAATGGCCACCATTCAACCTTCCTCAAACTAGGATAGTTTTTAAGCTAAGAAAAGACAAGTATGTTTCGATCTCTCTACTTTGGATCTCATTTCATTTTAGTGCGTGTATTCTTTATAAAGCTTAAAATTAGACTTTATTATTGATTTATTATTAACTTTTCTTGAAAAAAGTTGGCCACTATTAATTTTTCCTTTATAAGTTTTGGAAATATATTTTATATTAGACTCAAGATAAATCATCGTAGCTTGATCTAGTGTTCAAGAATGCCTTAAGAAATTGATTATGAGTTTAGTTCTTGACAGTCACTTATCTAGAAATTAATGTCCTACGAATTTCCTTGACATCTTAATATTGTAGGGTCATGTGGTATATCTCATGAGAATTCAAACATTCATAGATATAAAAAAAATGATTGTACAGAAATTAAATTTGAACTTTTGAAAGTACATGAACTAAAATGAAATGAAGCTCAAGTACATGGACAAAAATGGTATTTTAACCCATTTATTTCTACTTCGTTTTTAATATATGAAATTAATGGTGATGTTTTTTTTCAATGATTGTAATGTATATAGGTTTCATTATATGGCAATAGCAGATAACAGAAAGAGATTAATGCCACTTCCTGAGGATAGACTTAGTCCGAGAGGCAAAACTTTGGACTTTCCAGAGGCTGTATTGCTGGTCAATCCTAAAGAATGTCCTCTTTTCAAGGGAGAGGTTCTTTAATTCTTCTCTACAACCGGTTTCCTTATCACCATTTTTTTTTTCTTGTTTTTATCCCGGACTGTTAGGACCAGTTTACATGCACTACGACTATTGTCACTACGGGACATACGACATGATTCTACCACATTTGAATGTCGATAAAATCCGTAGAAAATTAATTTTTAATTAATTTTTAAGTAGGTGGTCACTATAGATTGAACTCATTACCTCTTAGTCTCAAGACTCTCTTTTTTATCATTAGGCCACCCCATGATGGTTGTTCATATTACCACGGATGAGTTTCTTTCTTTGGTTACATATACTTTCAAAATTCAAATCCCATTTTGAAAATTATAAAATAGTTTTAAGAACTTGTTTGTTTCTTAAATTTTGCTGAAAAAATTACTTTAAAAAAATGATAAATGGTGGCAGATATGATAAAATAATAAGCAAATTTAAAAAATCAAACGATTATCATAATAGTATTTAAGATCATAAAAGGCAATAGAATAAGTTGAGTTCAAACATTTGTATACTTTTGTAAGAATTAGTCTCTAAATCAAACATATTAAGGAGTTTTCATATTTGTTATATACTCAATAGGTAAATTTGTAAGAGTATCTTATTGTTAATAGTGTAGTATCTTATTGTTAATAGTGTAAATGATGGTGTAATTCTACCCTATATTGTAAATGGGTACTTTAGTCTTTTGCATTTTCATTTCATAATTATAAATAGTCCCTCATGTATTGTAACTCAAATATCAATAAATATCATTCTATTCATCCCATTGAGATATCTTCTTTCATCTATTATCACTGATATGAGTTTAAATTATGGATGTGAGAATAGGTGGATGATAAATACCAATATTCTTGTGAAAATAAAGATCTTCAAGTTCATGGATGGATATCATTAATGGATCCTCCAATGGGTTTCTGGCAAATTACTCCCAGCAGTGAGTTCAGATCAGGTGGACCTCTCAAACAAAATCTTACATCTCATGTGGGACCCTATGCTCTTGCTGTAAGTTTAATTACTATATTTAATTTTTTGTAATAAAAAAGGATATTCAACATGAAAATTAATTTACCAAAATGCCACTATTTCAGATGTTTCTTAGCGCTCACTATGCAGGAGAGGACTTGGTGTTGAAGCTCAATCCTGATGAGCCATGGAAGAAAGTTTTTGGTCCTGTCTTTTTCTATCTTAATTCTGCTTCTGATGGAGCTGATCCACTTTCTTTATGGGAAGATGCTAAAACTCAGGTTTGTTTAGCGATATTAATGGTTGGGAGAATCTCACGTTAGAAAGATGAAGAGATTTCACATTTTTAATAAAATAAGATGAATGAACTAATTCTCTCACTATCAATTAGTTTTGATATAGAACTCCATGTTGTTTGATATAATATTATAGCTCATGAAGCCCAAACGAGTATTCAGTCTAAAAAAAAAAAGATATGATCCAAGAATGATGAATCTAAGGAGACACCATTTTGAGTGACATATTGAGAATCTCACATAAGAAAGATGGAGAAACCTCACATTCGTTGATTTGGCAATTTTGAGATAAAATCTCATATTGTCTAATATTAATTAATAGATTTTGTCAAGTGAACAGATTATTCAATATGACTGCATTATAACAACCATTCGAAAAAAAAAAAAAAAAACAAAAACAAAAAAAAAAAAACAAAACAAAAAACAACCATTAGAGATAGATCGAAGAATGTCTATCTCTAACAATCATGTGATATAATAGTGAAATACTTTTAACAATTTTTTTTTTACAATACTTTTTACAGTTTCTTTGTCACATGTTATTGTGGCAGACTCATTCAACAATTTCTGCTTCTTATTATAAAGATAAAGTTGGATTTTAATATATATTAATTAATTTTGATCTTGAAAAAGGTCGTTTGCAATGCAACTATCCTTTGAATTATATGTTCTGCATAACTAATTCTTAGATGACGAAGGAAGTTCAAAGTTGGCCCTATTCTTTTCCTGCTTCTGAGGATTTCCCTCCACCAAACCAACGTGGCAGATTGGCAGGCAAATTATTTGTTCTTGACAGGTAGATTTATACATACATACATACATGCTTATTAGCAATAAAATGCAAAATTTGTAATCTAAACTGCACTACTATTTGAAATTTGATATGTCGAGAACAAACAAAGTCTAAGGAAAAATCATGAGTATATAAGCAGATAAGTCATTTCCATTTGTACGAGGTCTTCTCGGTGAAACAAAAAATAAAAGCTATAGGGACTTATGCCCAAAATTGACAATATTACATCAATATAAAGATTTTTCGAAGATGGACAATATCATATCAATAGAATCACCGAGTACCGAATAAAGAAGTTGTAACTCTCTCATTACATAGTCATAATTAGTCATAGTGAATTTGTGAATAAGGTTTATGCGCTCCAGTGAGGAGTAAGTTTGTAATATGTTATGGTGTAATTTGAAGGGATGTCAAGTTGTAATTCAAAGGGATGATGATTTGGATGAAGCTCAAGGTGATACTTTGTTTGATTGATATGAGAGTTTTTGGGTGAAATAAAAAAAATAAAGCTACGAAATATATGTCTAAAATGAACAATATCATATAAATGTGAAAATCCATCGGAAAGAACCTTCATATCTAATTAATTGAAATGCGCTAAGTTTAGTACTAAATTATTTGCAATCGTATGTAGATATGTTAATCAAGAGCGAATACCAGCAACCGACGCGTACGTTGGACTGGCAGCACCAGGAGATGCTGGATCATGGCAGACAGAAAACAAGGTACTAAGAATTGATATTTGATTTTCGACAACCAATTGAACATTAAACCTTCATAGTGCATTTACCTATTGAATAATGACATAAAATTAAATGATATTATTTAAACTATGATCAGGGCTACCAGTTTTGGACCAAAACAGCTGCAGATGGCTCATTTAGAATTGAAAATGTACGCATTGGTGACTACAATCTTTATGCTTGGGTTCCTGGTTTCATTGGCGATTATCGTTACGAAGTTATCGTTAGCATCCATGCAGGTATAAATATTTGCTTTCTAAACACTTCCTATATCGGTATTCTCATTTTTGACGGTTCAAATCTTTATTTAGTTCAACCATCATCAGTTGGACTAGTAGTAAAATAAGAGTCTGGTAAATCATAAAGTACTTAAAAAAAGTATATGTTCAATCAATAATAGTGATCACTATTAGATAACATGAGATTACATCTCTCAAACTTAATTGGTTATGTGGGAAATCTCATCTATCTTTAAAATGTTGTGATATATAGACCTTCATCTTTCTAAGGTAGGATCCTCAACATGCTCACCTTTTTTGGTTCACCATTCTTAGATCGAATCCCAATTTTGCCCAAATACCTATTTGGATTTCATAGGTTGTAATACTATAATATATATATATATATATATAATATAGTTTAATAACGGGGTCTTAGTTCATAAGTATACATCTATACCGTTGAACATTACTCTGGTTGCCTTTGTAATACTACATTAGATAATATGAAATTTCTTGTCTCAAAATCATTTGATAATGAGTAGTGTACCCTATCAATCTTATAAACATGGTGAGATATTCTTTTTTTTCCAATGGAGGATTCTCAACAGTGACCTACCCAAGAATTCATTTCCTATGAATTACCTCGACAATCAAAATGTAATAAGATTAAATGATTGTGCATAAACTTGGTACAAACACTCGAAAATATTTATAAAACAAGAAAGAACTCCATATTTATAAATAAATGTACTCATATCCAATTTCAGGCAGTGATATGGACGTAGGCGATCTTGCTTATGAGCCGCCTAGGAATGGGCCAACGTTGTGGGAAATAGGCATTCCTGATCGCTCTGCTGCTGAATTCTATGTTCCTGATCCTGATCCAAAGTATATTAACAAATTGTATGTCGATCATCCAGATAGGTATGTAAGCTTTTCTGTTCTTCAAAATATTGTTCCAATTATGGCGATTGCCTGTTTAGGGACACTTTATCTAAAATAAACTAGATAATTAAAATTTAATATCTTATGAGATATCTTGGAGGATTAAGAATTAGCATATTGACTTATACGCTCACTATAATATATGTGCATGTACATCACTCTTTGAAGGAGGAAGCATTGTTACATAGATTTAGACCCAAGAATTTATACTTCTTAACTTGTTGAGTTGCCAACTTATGTCTAATCTTCCATGTAAAAAAAAAAACACTTTTGTCTGCATTTATGTCCGTGAGTATCGGGACCAATTTATGAGCAACTGAATTATTCTCATAGGATATAATCCTATCCCTACAACATTAGGAAATTAATTTCTAAATAAACGATTATCATAGATTGACCTTACTACTTCTGAGTTACTTAAAACTCTGCTGGGCTATTCCATGATGGTTCCATTTATACTTATCTTTTTTTTTTTTACTCTTATGTTCTTAACATGTTTTTCTGTTTTTCTTTTTTGTACTCATTCTTTTTCCTTCTCTATGCTACATTACTAGTTGAAGTAGAAAATTTTAAACTTTGGACAAGTAAAACTTGACACATTTAAAAAAGAATATTTAAGAGAAATAACTAACCTTACATGGGATCTAACTGTTGATCAGATTTAGGCAATATGGATTGTGGGAAAAATATGGAGAATTATACCCTGATGCAGACTTAGTATATACAGTTGGTGTCAGTGATTACACAAAAGATTGGTTCTTTGCTCATGTTACTAGGTAAGTATGTTAAATATATGGTGTGGTTTATTAATAATAACCGTTTTCCTCATTGGCGCCACATTTCTAAACTAATGACAGAAGGAGTAATGATGGATCCCATCAAGCAACGACGTGGGAAATCAAGTTTACAGTTGATAATAATATAGATAAGAACGGTACCTATACATTGCGAGTGGCTCTTGCTTCTGCCAATGTTGCTCAATTACAGGTACTGTTAATTTATGAAACATTTTCCCATATAAGTTTGGAGATTTTATCAAAGATAAATCCAAAAAGAACACACAATTACCAGTTGATAATTAAATTATGAATTAAACAAGTAAAATCTTGACCAACTAGAAAAGTTGAGGTCCCTTTAATAACTATTTAATTTAGTTGTATTTAAAAACAATTAAATAGTTATATTTAAAAGCTTAATCTTCAAAAACTAAAAATCAAATACCATATAGTGTTATTAAACGGGACCTAAATAACTTTTATTATATTTAACTTTAATGTTTAATAAAATCCTAAACTTTCTATTTTGTACGTAATAGTTTCTGTGACTTTTGCGTAATTATAAATATTTATTGTGTGATATTCTTTTCTCTCTTTTGAGAAAAAAAAAACAGATTCAGGTAAACAATCCAGAAGCAAATCCTGTTCTATTTACAACAGGACAGATTGGGCACGACAATACAATAGCTAGGCATGGAATTCATGGACTCTATCGACTCTACAGTGTTGACATACCAGGATCTGTATTGGTGGAAGGAGGAGAGAACAGCATCTTCCTTTCGCAAATTATAAGCAGTTCCGCTTTCAATGGCGTCATGTATGATTATATCCGCCTCGAAGGCCCTCCATCTGATACCCCTAAAGATTCATGAAAATATCCACTTTTATTTTTCAATGGCAAAATTTGAACTTCCACAGATAATCATTCTAGTCTTGTAACTTTATGGAACTTTGGCTGATTTATATTTTTATCAGGTTTAACAGGATGATGCGAACTAAGTTTTGGCCATACAAACTAACAATGGTTGTTTAATAAGGGATGAAAACTATTTCAATCGATTTGTAGAAGTGTTGCATAGACTTATCGAAACAACCGAAGGGAATAAAATAGGAGAGAAATGGAGTGGATGCCGATAAACATAGCTGATACACATGGCATTAGCAACAAAAAACAAAATATATATAATAATACAAGCCATATAATCGTGGTCTAAAAAATCATTGGAAAACCAAAAGGTCGTGGGTTCAATCCCGGATGACTACCTATCTAAGAAATTACGAATTTTCTTGATACTCAAATGTTGTAGGATTAGGTGGGTTCTACCGTGAGAATAGTAGATGTACGCGGTTAGCAAGCCGGAACACTCAAGGATATCAAAAAACTAAACAAGTCATATAAACTAATAATTCAAAATTTTAATTCCATGGACTATGTACAACCAAAAGTTCTCAGAAATTGAATCATAGACTGGAAAAATATATGTATGCAATGTGCTCTATTCATCATGTGGGATCGTGAAGTTGAATATTTGTTCTTTAGGTCAAAGATATAATGCTTAAACTTGTGAGCATGCTTAATTTGAGAACATGCAACCTTCTTAAGCAGTTACAAAATACTTTTAAAGTTGAATTAATTGTTTAAGAAGTGAGCTTGAGATTACTGAGCAATTAATTTCTTCCAAGCTCATAACTAATGACAGGTTATTATTTGGATTAAATGGAGCTAAACACTGGGCAGAAAAGACAATAATCAAAGGCTTCCTTATACAGTTGCAATAGAAGAATGGCAAATAGAAAAACAAACAAAATAGTAACCTGAATCCTTCAAACATTATCTCTGCTGGATATGAGAATCTAACTCCATAATAAGTTTACTGGAAAGCCTCTGATGTTTAAAACATGATTCGAATCAAGTAAAAGAAAACAAAGTCCTGACTTTTGCATATATATCAAGATCAACATGAAAAACTAAAAAGTCAATATGGGCAAAGCTCAATTCATTAAGGCACATATCCTTGACTTAAAGGTCTAAGGTTCGAATCTCCCATCGAAACCGATAGAATGATATCAGCAAGGAATGTAAAAGTTAAAAAGAGAGCTCAAGGAGCAACGGACAAGTTATGAAGGTAATAACTTAGGAATGTTATTGGACTCGGAGGAAAAGTGAAAAAGATGGGCTTTTAAGATATTGAATATGGAAAGACATTTGGTATCATACTCCATGATCTAAGACACAGGGTTGACAGAATTGCAGTAAAAGTAAAGTCAATTTGAAATAAATTGGGTGGATTAAAAGGGAATCTTTGTTCACACTGAAGAGGGATAATTAGTTTTTGGATGAAAAGAGTTTAAGGTGTTGCAATTAGGTTATATTCTTTTAGATTGAAGTCCTTTCTAGTTTCTAATAGCTTTTTGGAGTCGGTTTTGTGGGCTGTTTTGATATGTTGTACATTTTTTTTTCTTTTTTTGTGAGAGCTTGGTTTCTTATAACAAAAAAAGGCAGAGGATATCTAACTCAGAATCACCTACAAATTACACCTAAATTAACAGCAATCCCAAAACCTGAAAGGTTCATTGATTCGGTAGGTGAGTCAATGGGCCATCCATCCTATATATTTTTTTAGTACAAATTGGGGAGGGGACTACAAACCCTACTACTTCTCTCCACTAAATGAGAGTCAAATACCGATTTTCAGGATTGAACTCGTGACCGTAGTATTGAACTGGATTTTCACCAAATAATGAAACCAACATGCCACCAACCCTTTCGGTCCATACATCTTATCAATTAGCATCACATAAATGATAGAAAGTAGAGCTAATAAGGATCTTAATTCGTAATAATAATGTGTAAAATACATCAAATATGAATCAATGACGCCAAATCCAGAGTTAGGTATATATGAAAGAGCTTATGCAAATTTTGTTGTGTTTGTTTAAATCGAATAGAGTAGGGTTGCTTGCAGCTAAAAGAAATTGAAAATTACAATAATAATGAAGAGGAAGAAGAGAAAGAACGACACAAAGATTTTATGTGGAAAACCCCTAAACA
>JBBMKA010000018.1:1833511-1860273 GCA_037833695.1 Sechiopsis laciniata
TTGAATTAGGTTAAATCACCAATCAATCCAAAAGCCTAAGCTTATGGATTGGGGTAATTTAATTATATCAATCAACAAATTTAGTTAAATAACTCTTTAGTTTTCATAATTCGGTGAAACATAATTTCTTTTATTTGATAATATGAAATGAAAGTTTAGAATTTCATTTCTTATGATTTCGTAAAATCTCATGTATAGTTTTTGGGATTTGATTAAACTTTTATGAATAGTCTCTATAGTTTGACTATTTTGGAGGATTTTATCATATTTTAAGGGCTAATTCTAACATTGAAAATCCCCTTGATTAAATTTTAACTTTATAAAAAAATATTTAAAGACCTAATTGATAATTAAATTTTTTTTTTTTGTTTCTTTAAATTCTATCTTGGTCATTGTACTCTAAATTTATTATATTTTGGTTATTTATTTTAGTTATTCATCATTTAAGTTTGTTTTATTTTAGTCAATTTTTAAAATGCATATTATAACCTGTAAATTTTCTGCCATAAAAAATAATATCTCAATTAATATAAGTGTTTATGACCATGGGGTTTTGGTCATGAGCTCGATTCCACCCCAACTGTTGTTGAATTTAAAAAAAGTTTAAACTCCCGAAAAATAACTAATTTAGTAATTATCTTTATTTAAAAACAAATTAATGAAGTGGCTTTAAGTATTTGTTTGAACATGTTAAAACTAGCATTATTTCAACCCAAACAAGTTGGAAATAAACACAGTGAATCTACGGTAGAAAAGTAACATAGCAAGGACTAAAATGATTAACTTTTAAAAGTTTTATGACCAACTTTAACATTTCTAAAATTATAGACCAAAACAAAAAACAAATTTGTGACGTATATATTTTGAAGACCAAGGATCAAAATAGAACAACTTTGCAAGTTTAGGGATCCAAAAAAAGATGCAAACTTACTTTTTGCAGTCCTCTTTGAGGATTTTGAAAGCTCCAAACGTAATTTTAGACTTTTAGTCTCAGTAATTTACATATGAACGTTGTGAATACCGTCATGTTAGGCTTGAAATGTACATGACGATGATTGTCAATGCTTTTGAAATTTCCATTATCACTTTTGAAAGAATAATGTAAACATTTGGAATGTAATTGCATTTGTTAGGTTTTTCATAGCGCTCACTACGCAGGAGAGGATATGGTGATAAAGTTCGGAAGTAATGAGCCATGGAAGAAGGTTTTCGGTCCTATCTTTATCTATCTCAATTCCTTGCCTGAAGAAGAAGAGGATCCTCTTAAGCTTTGGCAAAATGCTAAAGAACAGGTACTGATTTTTTAAGGAAAAAGTACCTTTTTAGTCCCTAGGTTTTTTCAATATTCAATCCCTTTTAATTTCAATAATGCTCTATTTAGACCATGAAATAACAAAATCGTTGGTTGTATGGCAAAATGTTGACGATGATAACTAGACTAATTTTAAATTTCAATATATATTGATGAAGTAGTTATTTTGGTCTTGACGTGAATTAAATTTTTAGAAGAAAATAAGTATAAACGTAAACTCAAAAGACACACGAGAACTGAGGTAAAAATGTTTGGTTTTGAAACATAGTGACCAAATAAAAACTGCACCTCAAACTTAGAGACTGAAACGGTACTTTTTTCCTTTGTTATAAGGATGAGAATTATCTTTGATAAATCGATAAGTGATGATTTAAATGGAGTTATCATTATCAGATGACGGCTGAAGTTGAAAGCTGGCCTTACAGTTTCCCTGCTTCGGAGGATTTTCTCAAATCAGATCAACGTGGCACTGTCTGTGGAAGATTGATGATTCAAGAGAGGTAGCTTATTATTTGTTTGTTTGGACTGCTGAGAACAAGAAAGAAAACATAAATGGCTATAATCTTTTTGACTAAATTATAATAAGTACTTACGAACTTTGTATTTCTTTTTCTTTCAAAATTACAATATTACCTTTGGCCTTTCATAGAGTTTTAACACTATCATTGGAGTAGACATCTGATAGAATGTTGGACGAAAAATCAATGTGGTGGTAATTTGGAACAATGAGAGTGAGATGGTGATGACTAAGACGTTTGTCTAGATTAAGTCTGGAAGAATGACATTTAGACTTGTTGACTTTTTGCCAAACATTCTAAGTTCTACTAGTTTCTCTACTCTAGTTTTGAAACGTTTATAAAAGATCGAGGGTAATATTGCAACTTTTGAAAGAATAAGGGATCTTTAAACTAAGAGCAAAGTTCAGGAGTATGTTTATAATTTAATCTTCTTTTTGTTTAAATATTATTTTGGACATATACTTTGGGCTTGGTTTATTTGGGTTCCTAAAACTTTTTAATTGCCAATTGGTCTATGTATTTCTGGCGTTTCCTCATTTTAGTTCTATTGTATTGGTCCTTGTACCTTTAAAAGGGATCAATTTGGTCCTTGTCTGCAAACTCTTAACACAATTTTATACTTAATGTAACCTTTTAATACATAGTTATAACTATATGTGAAGAAATTTATTAAATATAGCGATGTGTACAAACTATGATCGAAATAAATGAGATAAGAAAGAAAATGTGGGACCAAAACAGTTGCCTTTTAAAGTATAGAGACCAAAATGAGATTTTTGGAAGTAATAGAACCAAAATTGTATATAAGTCCCCGTTTGATAACCATTTTATTTTTAGTTTTTGGTTTTTGAAATTTAATCCTACAACAACTATCATACCATATGTTTTTCTACACAGGTATCTACATCTTACCTATATTTGTAGAAACCAAACTAAAATTTGGAAACAAAAAATAGTAACTTCCAAAAGTTTGTTTTTGTTTTTGAAATTTGGTTAGCATTCACATACTTTTTAAAGAAAAGTTAGATACATTGTTGGAAAGATGGAGTACATGGTAGGAACTATGAATAAAAATAAGCTTAAATTTCAAAAACAAAAAACAAAAAACCAAATAGTTGTCAAATGGATCCTAAATTTTTCGTTTCTAAATTCCATTAATTTGACTTGCTTAGATATGTAAGTGATGAACCCATGCCTGCTAGTGGTGCATATGTGGGGTTGGCACTTCCCGGAGAAATTGGCTCCTGGCAAACAGAAAGTAAGGTACTATACTATTCATCCTAATTTTTGGCTAATTGTTTGTTTTTTTTAAAAAAATTATTAACAATTTTTTTTTATAGTCCATGATGTTGTTCAAGATCAATTGGATGAATTATTAAAATCTAAAATAGTACAATTTAGTTAAACATTTATATGATAATTATTGACAATGGTTTGGGATAATTAAGGCTCTATTTGATAATCATTAGTTTTTTTCTTTTGCAAATTAAGTTTATAAATAATACTTTCACCTATACGTCTTTTTGTATTGTTATCTACTTTTTTACACACCCAAAAGCTTAAGTTGATAGGTTGAGGTAAATTTAATTATATCAACCAACGCTGTTCACTCCTTTATTTCGTTCATCAATGAAATTGTTTCTAAAAATGGAAACTATTCTCTGGCCATAACTTGTGCATCTTCAGTCAATGACATTAGCAGAAATCTTTCTTTCATTTCATAAATTGTTGATGACCTATGGCTGACTTTAACACATTTTACACCTCAGGGCTACCAATTCTGGACTAGAGCAGATGAAGATGGACATTTCTCTTTGAATAATGTTCAAAGTGGAAATTATAGTCTTTATGGATGGGTCCCTAATTTTATTGGCGATTACCTATACAATGCTTCCATCACTGTAACCCGAGGTTTTAAACCCCAATTCCATCAGTATTTTCATGCTTTCATTGAGTGTATAATTAGTATTTTAATCTCATTGAATATATGTAGGCAGTGATGTCAATTTGGATGAACTTGTTTTTGAGCCCCCAAGAGATGGTCCTACATTATGGGAAATAGGGGTTCCTGATCGTACTGCTGCAGAATTCTGTGCACCAGATCCTAATCCAAAGTATATTAACAAACTTTATGTCAATCATTCGGACAGGTAAGTTCTCCTTGGAGTTTCCACTTTACTTTTTATACATACTTTTTTCTTTTTAGTGTAGGTGCAAAGTAGCCTGTTGGAATGTGTATGTAGTCTAATGTTTTGGTCAAATTACAACTTAGTCCCTAAACTTTTAAGTTTATGTTTATCTAGTCCTTGAACTTTAATAGTGTCTAATATCGATCCCTAAACTTTTAATTTTGTGTCTAGTAAGTCTCTCAATTTTGTGTCTAATATTGCTATATTCAAAGTTTTTTTTTTTATAATGAATTGATCTATTAGATATAAATTTGAGTCTTTATGTCTAATAGCCAATGAGCAATTTTATGTCTAATAGCCAATAAGGACCCTAAACTTGTGTTAAATAGGTATGTGAATTTTAAAAAACGCCGAATAGTTCAAAGACCTATTAGATACAAAATTGAAAATTCAAGGACCATAGTCACCATACACAAAGTTGAAAGTTTAAGGACTTATTAGACATTTTGTAAAGTTCAGGGACCATAGATACAAATTTGAAAGCTTAGAGACTAAACTAATAATATAACCATATATTTATATATAGCGATGGGACAGTTTAATTTCAATACTTATATTTCTATGATAATTTACTCTATTATTTATTTCTGGTGCAATTCCTTTATCCTTTTAGTATTTACAATTTCGCTTATTTTATCTCAAACCGGAGATCCTTTTTGTAATTTTTTGTGGAGTTTTTTACCTCCAAATTTCATTCATCAATGAAATATTTCTTTATCCAAATAAAAAAATAATTTACTCTATTATTTATTATGTCAGGTTTAGGCAGTATGGATTATGGGAAAGATATACAGAATTATATTCTACCGAGGATCTAGTTTATACAGTTGGCCTTAGTGACTACCGAAAAGATTGGTTTTTTGCACAAGTTACCAGGTCTCCTTCCTCAAGATGGTTCTGCAGTTTTCATTCATTTTTCAATTTTTTTTTTTTTTTTTTGCTTTAGCAGTAACCTTCACAAATGAAGAAATGAATGCACAATACTTCAAACACTTGAGACCGAGGCTGCAAATAGATACATCGCATTTTACCGATGAAGAATTTACTGCCTAACATAGAATCAAACTTACTCAAGATGGTGTTTTCAGGAAAGAGTTTGAATACAATTTATCAGGCTATGAAACTGAATCCTATCAGTTATTTCAAGTTTTTATGTAATTCTGCACCATAACCACTTTGAAATTTGAAATCTTTTGGCTGACAATTTCATTTTGCATTTTCTTAATTCTTGTATTGTTGTTAACATGGATTGGATTGGATTGGAAATACTTTGGCTATAACCTCTTTTCGCTATGTAGGAAGATAGAGGGCAACAAATATTCAGGAACTACTTGGAAAATTAAATTCCAACTTGACTGTCCAGATACACATGGAACATATAAGCTGCGTCTTGCATTGGCCACTGCACACGGTGCAGAATTACAAGTAAGGAACTCTATCTTTATCTTATATTTGGAAACTGATGACATGTCACTTCTGGGTTTTGGCACGTGGTGGGTGCAACCTGCAGAAAACTTCTTGTTTTTTTTAAATACAAATTTGGTCTCTATAGTTTAGTGCAAATAAGAAGCCCTTCTAAAAGTTAGTATTAGTCCCTAGAAACTATTGATGAGAGTTTTAAGAGTTGATAGATATTATTTGAGGTTTTATCCAACTGTAAGGATGAAATTCTAACTTCAAAACGACATGACTAAATCTTAACTTTTTTTTAATTATAAGGACGAAATTTGTAATTTTAACTATCATGGAGTGACCTAGGGGCCAAAAGTGTCATAGATAATAAAATGGCGATGAGTTTAATCCATGATGGCCACCTACCTAGAAAATATTTCTCTATTTAGTTTTTTTTATATTCAAATATTGTAGGATTAGATGGTATGTCCCGTAATAATATTCGAGGTGCGCGTAAGCTGACTCAACACTCACGGACATAAGAAAAACAAAATTAACAGTTTTTTTTTTCTTTTCTATAGCCTGTTGTCTCCATTTTTCACTTGAAACTAAAATATTGTTACTTTAAGGTTCGAGTGAATGATGCACAAGCACTTCTCCCATTATTCACAACTGGATTGATTGGGAAGGACAACACTATAGCTAGACATGGAATTCACGGTCTCTATCGGCTGTACACTGTTGACATTCTGGGACATGAGCTTGTAGAGGGCAACAATACAATTCTTCTCACCCAAAAAAGTAGCAACAGTCCTTTTGTGGGGGTTATGTATGATTATCTTCGTTTAGAAGGACCCTTAACTTCCAAAATATAAATTATTTGATTGAAATTGTTACAGATTCATACAATAAAATCTTCCTTGAATCTTACATAGGAAAATTTGAGTATATATGCATTTATTGGTGAGAAATTGAGGACATTAAGCGCACAAACCTAGATTAAGGAAAGAAGTTTCTTTTCGTCTTAAAATCTTATTGTTGACCTTTATGTTGAATGTTATGGGAATGATTAGATTGTGTTAAAGCAAAAATTATGGTCTTCACATCACAAGACACGAAATTTACAATGATTAGTAAGTGTTGGTTGATATAATTAAATTTACTCCAACCCAACAGCTTAGACTTTTGAGTTGATTGGTAGTTTAACATAATTTAACATGGTATCAGAACAGGAGGTCATGAGTCCCTGCAAAGTCATTTTCTCCCCAATTAAATTTAAATTCCACTTGTAGGGCAATTCTCAAATTTCAAAGCCCACAAGTGAGGTGGAGTGTTGGTTGATATAATTAAATTTACCCCAACCCACCAGAATTCAATAGTAAGTTTCATTGATTTCATTGTGGACATCATTGTATTTATATGTGTTGATGTAAATTCCTTCTACAAAGATTGCTATCTTTTGATTCAATTAGCATTGCAGGATGAAAGTTTGGATGCCTTTCTTAAATTAAGTGCACTTATTTTTGGTACTTAAGAATCTCTTGTACTTATAATGGCACTAATTATCATCCTAATGACCTATATTCGATCTCCCACAACAATTGTTGAACCTAAAAAAAGGAAAAAAAAAGAATTTATGTAAGAGTTAAACCAAGAAATGAATCAAAATGAAGCTTGATGAGCATTATTGTTTACGGTCACTCTAGAACTCCACTCCCCTCATGTTTTGGACAAAATGGAAAAATCTAAAAACGAAACAAAATGTAGACTTTCACAGGCAATATTGGCAATCAAATGTTTGTAGAGGTTTAAGGTGTGACTCCTTTCATATCAGTTTCAACCAATAGATCTTGACACCAACCTTGGCTTGTCATTTTCAAGATTGAGATAGAATTTGAAAACGGAAAAAATACTCATTTTGAATAGAGTGAAGAACTAATCAGGAGGCATATTTTGTTTATAGATTCAAGAATAGAGAAATTATCTTTGCTGAATATCTTTTGTTGAGGATTATAAATTGAAAACCTGTGTAGATTCCCTATACTTATGAAGTTGGTAATTTGATTTCTCTTAAAAAAGGTCATTCATTACAATTGAATTTTTTTTTTTTTTTTTTTTGGAATAATGTTTGCTTGTGGCATTTGAAGTAGTCTCTCCTTCATCTCTTATATTAATGCTGATGGGACAAGATTAGAAAACACTTCATTTTTTGTTCAAGAAAAATCTAAGAAATATCTTTGAAGTCTTGCAACTTCTCTTCCTTTCCTTCAACTCCCAGATTCATAGTTTAAAATGTACAAATTAAGATACTATAAAATATTAGAAAAAGGGCACTATAAATATTTCCTTTTCCAGCTGCAAATATTGTCATTACATAAAAATCCAGGAAATACTGTCAGCTGAGCTAGGACAACGGCTTAGGCTCCGTTGACATGGCGAACCAGACACTCCAATTGGATATTCATGATCATTATGTAAGTCGCCACAATTCTTTCTTTCTGCTGTTTGAGACGCCTCAAATTGGTTTACGAGATGAGTTGTGTTTTCCTGGTGTGTGGGCTGCAGGTTATTATGGACAATGGTATATTGCAAGTGAGGCTGTCTAAGCCACATGGAAATGTTACTGGGATAAAATACAATAGCCTTGACAATGTGTTAGAAGTTGAGGATAAGGAAGCTCATAGAGGGTATATGATTTCATTTACTACTTAGTCTCTTTGTCATTCTGTTTAAGTATTTATATAAGAATAAATTTATCGCAATCCATCAACATAAGTTTTTGGTTGATTGTATCAGAGCAAGAAGCTCTGTGTTCAAAGCCTTGTAATATTATTACCTCTCCAATTAATATTGATCTCTACTTGGTTTTTTTACAAATTTTTAAGTTGAGAGAGGTAGTGTTTTAAGTATTGATATAAGATTAAATTTAGTATAACTCATCAACTAAAGCTTTTGAGTTGATTCGTGATTCAACATTTTCTCCAATTATGATTGTCTAGTTAATTCCAGACTTGAAGTTTACTAAAATTGGGGCTGTACATGATACATACAGGTACTGGGACCTAGTTTGGAACTCTGGGACTCCAAGACCAACGGGAACGTTCGATGAGTATGCTGAAACTAACACTAATTATTAAATGGATTTTTTCAATTCATTGTTTTTTTTCTTTTAAAGTTTGGCAGTCTTCTGTTACATCCCCTTCTTTCTTCTATTCTTAGATTTATTATGAAGAATTCTGAAGTTAATTACTTTGTAGTGTAGCATTTATAGTTTGATGGTGTTTCTTTGATTCTACTTGAAGAAACTTTGAAGCTGAAATGATCTCAAGATATTTAATATGTTTTCAGGATGAGAGCAAAAGAATTTGAAGTGATTATACAAAATGAGGAACAGATAGAGCTCTCATTTAAAAGGAATTATTCATTCAAGGACAAGGAAGTTCCCTTAAACATAGACAAAAGGTACTTGTAATCTGCTTCATGAATCTAATAAATTCTTGTCCTTTTTTTAGTACAATATGGATGGGGGGATTCAAAACACAGATCTCATGATTGTTAGCATGTTCGGTATCGAGTTATGTTCACTTTGATAACTTATGTCAAGTGGTTTGAATATTAACTTAAAGAGAGACAAAAACTGAAAGATTTTTCTTACAGGTACATAATGCTTCGCAACTCCTCTGGATTCTACTCCTATGCCATTTATGAGCACTTGAAGGAATGGCCAGCATTCAACCTTCCTCAAACTAGGATTGTGTTTAAGCTAAGAAAAGACAAGTACGACAGCAAACAATACTCTACAAATATATTTATTTAGTTAAATTGAAGTTTAGTCCTGGACTTTTGAGTTTTTGAGATTTGCATCTATTTGGTCTCTAAACTTTCAAGAGTGTCAAATATGTCCCTAAACTTTCAATTTTGTGTCTAATAGGTCTCTAAACTTCTAAAGTCGTGTCAAATAGGCTCCTTACAAATTCAAAATTTTAAAAATTAAATGATCTATTAGATGTAAATTTGAATTTTACTTCAAATGAAACTCTTAGACTTCAATTTGTGTTTTGTAGATTCATGAATTTTAAAAAATTCGTAAGCCCAAAAATTATTTTGTAGTTTTGAAAGTCCCCAAGGGATGGGGCGGTGGTCGAATGCTTGATTTTTGAAGGTGTGCCCCTCAAGGTCCCAAGTTCAAGACTCGCCTGTGACATTAATTTGTAGACGCCTCCCGTGTCTCCATTCTTTCGATGACTCCCGGTGCCTGGCCTAGGGACAGACGTGGTTACCCCGGGTATAGTGGAGCAAAGCTCTGATTTCTTGGTTTCCAAAATAATTTTATAGTTTTGAAAGTTTGGGTATCAGCTAGGCACAAACTTCAAAGTTGAGAGACTAAATTTGTAGTTTAATAAGAAAGTTGGCAGCCTGCGAAAGCAGCGGTTCGATCAGTTGTGCAGATAATTGTTAATTAATGGTGATGTTTTTTATTTAATGGTAATGCAGGTTTCATTATATGGCCATAACAGATAACAGAAAGAGGCTGATGCCACTTCCTGAAGATAGACTACGTCACAGAGGCAAAGCTTTGGACTTTCCAGAGGCTGTATCTCTTGTCAATCCTAAAGAACCTGAGTTCAAGGGAGAGGTTCTTCTACTTCTTCATTACCTTGCTTTGTTTGACTCATAATTTTCCTTTATAATGAAACGAGAAAACGTGTAAATACTACTTCCACCTATGTGTTTCATTATTTTTGTTGTCTACCTTCTACATATGTTTCAAAATATGAAGAAAAGTTGAAAAACTAAAAAATAATAATTTTCAAAGTTTTTTTTTTTTTTGAATTTAGTTAAGAATTATGAACCAGATAGAAAAAACAAGAAGCACAGTTTTTAGAAACCAAAAACCAGAAAGTTATTAAATGTGGCCTAAGATTCTATATTAGTTTTAAGCCAATACAATCTGTTGAGTTCAAACATTTGAATGAATTTGTAGGTAAGTCTCCCAATCATACATATTTAGGAATTTTCAGATTTTTTATATATTCAAACATAAAAAAAATATCAAGTTAGGATAATGCTCCATCTACGAGAAATATAATAATTTTTTTGATAACTGGGAATCGGAGCTTTGCCCCACTATATACTTAGGATACCTGCACTCATCCCAAGGCCTGGTCGTGGAAGATAACAAGAAATTTTACAATAAGCTCACTCGTAGGTTTTGAACCTAGGGTCTCCAAAAGAGCATACCTTGAAGACTCCAAGCCTCTACCACCGAGGCCACCCCTTGGGGACACGAGAAATATGATAATGAAACAAATAGCTTTGATGGACCACACTAAATTTGTAAGAATCTAATATCACTTCAACATTGGCTCTGTGAATAGGTGGATGATAAATACCAATATTCTTGTGAAAATAAAGATCTTAAAGTTCATGGATGGATATCCATGGATCCTCCAGTGGGTTTTTGGCAAATCACTCCCAGCAGTGAGTTCAGATCAGGTGGACCTCTCAAACAAAATCTCACCTCTCATGTGGGACCATATGCTCTTGCTGTAAGTATATTTCATTTCTGGTAAATAAGCAACTTGAGATTATTTGAAGAGGAAATTCAACATGAAATTAAGTAGTGTATATCAATATTAACCAAATTGCCATAATTTCAGATGTTTCTTAGCGGTCACTATGCAGGAGAGGACTTGGTGCTGAAGATCAATCCTGATGAGCCATGGAAGAAAGTGTTTGGCCCTGTATTTTTCTATTTAAATTCTGTTTCTGATGGAGGTGATCCACTTTCTTTGTGGGAAGATGCTAAAACCCAGGTTTGTTTTGTAATTAATGCACTCTTTTTTTAAATTTTTAATTTTCAAGCCAACTTACGCGTATCTTGACTATTCTCACAGAACATACCACCTGATCCTATATTATTTAGATGTCAAGAAATCCTGTAGAAAACTAATTTCTCTGTAGATTACTGTCATGGATTAAATCTGTAACCTCTTAGTTCTCTTGGGGTCTTCTTTAACCATGAGACCAACTTATGATAGACAACTTATCTAACGAGATTTCCACAATGTGATTGTCTATTAATAATGGTTGGATGTAGATATAAAAAATATGTATGTCAACCCTAATAATTATGGGATATAAAAGCAAAACAACAGTGCAAAACTGCTAACAACATCGTGGTGGCCTCTGGATTTTAGTTATAAATATGTGTGTGTATATATATATATATATATATATATGCATGTGTGTGTGTATATATATATTAGTTTTGATCTTGAAAATGGTTGTTCATTCAGTATGCTATGCTTTTAATTATCTTCTGCATAACTATTTCTCAGATGACAAAAGAAGTTCAAAGCTGGCCCTATTCTTTTCCCGCTTCTGAGGATTTTCCCCCACCAAAACAACGTGGTAGATTGAGTGGAAAATTATTTGTTCTTGACAGGTAAATTTATTGTTGAATCATTTCACATCATCAATCCATCAAAAAGTTTGAGTTGATAAACTTTAATTATATCAATAAACTGGAAATTTGTGAGGACCCAACAAATAGAAATCAATGTTAATTGAGAAATAAACGACTTAGTATGACTTTGATTTCGAAACCTCATATTCTGATATTATGTTAAATCTAATACGATCCGAGCCGTTTATTATTAGTAGTATTTATTTAGTTATTAGTATTTAATTACTAGTTGTTATTTTATTTATAGCCACGGATTAGGAAATAGAATAAGTTTATAAATAGGATGAGTTAGGTCATTATTATTGCATTCAGAAAGTAGTAGTCTTTTGTACTCTGACTCTAAGGGAGATTCTCTCTAGAGATTTATCAATAGAAAAGTGGTAGATTCTATCAAAATCATGAAAAATCATCAATCAACTTAGAGTTTTGTTAAAAATACAATTGGTTACGTACGTAAAATTTAATGTTTTTCGTGTTTTCCAACAACTAAATATAGTAAGATCAGAGATTAATTGAGTTGTGCACAAGGCACCAACACCATAAAAATATTTATATGTACATTCATGCACAGAAATACACGCATACACAAGTTAATCTGCTAGTAAAATTATCTATAGCCAGCCGTATCAATTTGTTAATACTAAAATATGGAATATTTGAAAGAGCAATCTTTGACAAAACTATTATTCGACCATCATTACATTGTTTAATTAATTGAAAAAGAATCTAATTATTCGTTAATGGTTCATAACATATAATTTTGGATGGAAGTTAAATACTAAATAATTTGCAATTCATTGAACTTTTATGTAGATATGTTAACAAAGAGCAAATGCCAGCAACTGAGGCGTACGTGGGACTGGCAGCACCAGGAGATGCTGGATCATGGCAGAAGGAAAACAAAGTACTGATTATTGATATTTGATTTTCAACAATCACTTGAAGTTTCAACTTTCAAGTGGCATTCATATATTAAATAATGACATCAAACAAAATTGTTATTTAAACCATGACCAGGGCTACCAGTTTTGGACCAAAACTGATGCAAATGGCTCATTTAGCATTGAAAATATACGCATTGGCGACTACAATCTTTACGCCTGGGTTCCTGGTTTCATTGGCGACTACCGTTACGATGTTACCGTTAACATCTCGGCAGGTCTTGATTTGCTTTCCGACCTTTTTCTATTCACATTATTGACTGTTCAACTAATTATTGAATCGTACAAATAAAACTCGCATTTGTGATTATATTCATGTCGAATTTCAGGTAGTGATATGAACGTGGGTGATCTTGTTTATGAGCCGCCAAGGAATGGGCCAACATTGTGGGAAATAGGCGTTCCTGATCGCTCTGCTGCTGAATTCTATGTACCTGATCCTGATCCAAAGTATATTAACAAATTGTATGTCAATCATCCAGATAGGTATGAAAGATTTTCTGTTCTTCAGAATATAGTTCCAATATGGTAATTCCTTTCATATACATTCCATTTGTTAATATATCACTATTTGGCAGTAAGGGCATGCAAAAAAAAAAAAAGCCTTATTTTAAGTTAGCATAATGACATTTTTTTCTTCCCTATACTTTAATTTTCAAGTGTAGAGTTGGAGCCAACAAAAGTATAGCTCTAGTAGAATCTTGTATAATTTAATAACTATGAGGTTATAGGTTCAAATTCTTCTCTCTAAATGTTGTCGAATAAAAAAAGTGTAGAGTTGGAGTTGTAAGGTAAAATTTGTCGTACTCCACATTTAGATAAATAACACTAACCTTGCATGAAATCTTATTGTTGAGCAGATTTAGGCAATATGGATTGTGGGAAAAATATGGGGAGTTATATCCTGATGCAGACTTAGTTTATACAGTTGGTGTCAGTGATTATACAAAAGATTGGTTCTTTGCCCACGTTACCAGGTAATCATGTTCAATACAATATATGGTGTAGTTTATTTTATTTTTATATCATGTCCAAGACAACTTAAATGCATCGTGACTATTTTCACGGAACATACCACATGACCCTACAATAATTGGATGTCAAAAAAACCTGTAGGAAATTATTTTCTAAATAGGTAGCTATCATAGATTAAACCTATCGTCTCTTAGTTATTTATGACACTCTGAACCACTAGGTCATGGTGTAGTTTATTAATAATAACCTTTTTCCTCTTGGACATATTTCTTTTTTTAGTATCTGTGAATGTTTGGATCAATTAACGTCCACTTTAACTAATCTCACAATTGTCTTTCACCCTACTATATTAGCCTATTTCTTTGTTGATTAAAGCAAAGTTTATAATCCTTTGGTCAATTAGTATATTTTTTATAAAGCTTTTCCTTTTTTTTTTCTTTTTTTTTTCGAATGACAGGACGAGAAACAATGGATCCCATCAAGCAACCACGTGGGAAATCAAGTTTACACTTGATAATAATATAGACAAGAGTGGCACCTATATATTGCGAGTGGCTCTTGCCACTGCCAATGTTGCTGAATTACAGGTATTCATCAAACTGGCTTTAGAAAACTAAGTGTTAAATTATGATTTAGCTAAGAAAAACCTTAACCAATCAATTATAAACAATTGAAGAATAACTTCCATTATTGATAAACTATTACCAATAACCATGTTTTTACGTTTTAAAATTATTGAATCTTTTAATTCTAAATGATTGATCTGTTATGGTTTACAGTCATGCAAACCTTTTTTTTTCTTCTCAATTCAACTGATATTTAAAATCACAAGTTCATATTTCATGCAAGTTGAACTATGCTCTTGTTCGCAAGTCTACATCGACCTTATGTGAGTTAGAAAGAGAACATTGCAAAAAAAAAAAAGGAAAAAGAGAAAAGCTTGACTCCATTTCATGATGATTTCGTTTTAGAAATTTGTGTGTTTTCTACTTATTTCTTTGAAGTCTTCAAAATATATAAATGTGAATTTTTATTTAAATATAAAAAAAAATGAAAATTTCAAAATTTACTTTCTTTTCTTTAGTTCCAACACTTTTCTTCTTATGTAACGAACACTTAACATTCGTCTCCAATTTAAAAAACCCCATAAGTATGAGTAATGTTAATTTTTAAAAACCAAAAACCAGATAGAAAAGAAGCATTGGAAACTTCTACTTATGTAATTAGTAATTAATAATAAATAAATATTTTTATGAAATGACATTTCTTTTCTTTTTTTTTTTTTTAAGGTCCAGGTAAACAATCCAGAAGCAAAGCCTGTTCTATTCACAACAGGCCAGATTGGGCACGACAATACAATAGCAAGGCATGGAATTCATGGACTCTATCGACTGTACAATGTTAACATACCTGGATCTTTGTTGGTAGAAAGAGACAACAGCATCTTCCTTTCACAAATTATAAGCAGTTCAGCCTTCAATGGCATCATGTATGATTATATCCGCCTCGAAGGCCCCCCATCTGATGATGCCCCTACAGATGCATAAAATAACCGGAAGACATCAAAGGAATAGAGACACGGGAGATATTTACAAATTAATGTCACAAATAAGTTTTGAACCTGGAACCTTGAAGAAAACACACCTTCAAAGTCCGAGCCTTATCAACGTGCCTCTCCATAGAGACCAAATAACCCTTTTATACTTTCAATTGCAAAATTTGAACTTCTATTGATTATCATTCTAATCTAGTCTTGTAACTTTTTGAAACTTGATTTATATTTGCATCAGCTTAGCAGGATGATGACTTGAATTTAATACACTACGTAGAAACTAAAATTTTCTCAGAAATTCAAACATTGGTAGGAAAAATATTCGCCTACAACTTTTCTTTGTTGTGCGTTATAACAGTGGACAGTAATAGTTGTAACCATTATTATATAAACTAGATGGTTACGTTGGTCAACTATGTAAAAAGAATTGTAATGACACTAGTTATTTTAAGTCGTTACTCTTGCATATATATGAAAATTTCTAAGGATTCAGTAGAGAAAGCAAACAAGAATAGTAATAGCTAATGACAAAATGTAAGTCCATGACTGAGAGGTCATAAGTTCGAATCATCTAAAAAAAATGGTCTAAAGATTTTAATATTAGTCTTGCATTGATGTAAGGCTAAAACTTAATAAAGCCTTATTTATCCAAAGTAGTTTTGATAAAACCAGGCAGAACTCATAGACATAAATAGACGGATTCTATTATAATTGGAAGATGGCGTGGCTAAGGGGTTGTGGGTGTTCAAAATAAGATATATAAAAATAGAAAAAAAATAAAATAAAGCTCTACAAGAGGGCGAACGAAAGCAACTAAAGACAAAAAGAAAACAACAGCAAATTAAACTAGCAAATAAAAACCCAAAATAAGAAACCGAAAAAATTCCACAAATGAAAGGCTAAAAATAAAATACCAGTAAGTGAACGACCCATCAAAATACTGCAAACAAAATTTCTTCCTTCTCCTTTGAAGCAACAAAAGTTTTCATATTAAAAGTAGGAAAGGAAAATTCTTGAGAACTTGTTTTTAGATAGAGTATTCATGGAATTGTAAAACAACTATTCATTTGACAGATGAAAGCTTCTACCATATAGAAAATTATAATTCTAAAGACATCAAATAATAAATCTGCAAACCTAACGGTACATTTCCAAAATACGAAGAATCTAAATTTCTAAAGTCTCATTTGATAACCATTTTATTTTTTAAATTTAAGCCTATAACAACTATTATACCATATGTTTTATGCTACATGGATATCTACATCTTACCTACATTTGTAGAAATAAAAAAAGTACTTCCATAAGTTTGTTTTTGTTTTTGCAATTTGGTTAGGATTCACATATTTTCTTAAGAAAAGTTAGATACATTGTCGGAAAGATGGAGCACATTGTAAGAAATATGAGTAAAAATAAGCACATTATAGGAAATATGAGTAAAAATAGACTTAAATTTCAAAAATAAAAATAAAAAACCAAATAGTTATCAAACGAGGCCAAAAAGACTTAATAAAAGACTGCTGAGTTCACCAAACTATCACATATATGATAAAGAGGATTAAGGTGCACCATTACCCAATCTTTTTTTTTTTTTTTTTGTATATCCATTAGTGTCTAGGCTAGCTTACGCACATCTCGACTATTTTCACGAAACATATGGTCTCATCTTTTGTATTCTTAGTTTTACTCTGTTGGCGGGAATGATAGCTTGAGAAAGTCTTCAAATCTTGACTATTGGCTTTAATACCTAACATTTTCTTTGTGGGCCGGGCCGAAAGAGCGTTCTAATGGGCTCGCAAACTAAATGGGCCATTGAAACAAATTTCACTGCCCAGTGCTTTACTTTTTAAGCCCAAAAAGAAAGTCACCTTGCCAGGGGTAAATTCGTCATTTAGATAAATTTCTATTCCGTGGCTTCGCTGCTATATATACCCTCATCTACGAAATCTAGGGTATAAAATGCCCCAAATTTCTTCGCTCGCGAAAATCTTTGGAGCTAACGTTAACCCAGCTAGAATCAGAAATCAGAAGCATCACAAATTCACCAACAAAATCTGCAGCTACAATTCTTGGCTTGTACTTTTTCTCTTAATTTTTACTTTTTACAATCGTTTACGAATTGATCTATCGCTTTGATTTCGATGATTGTACCAGCTTTCTCGAATTCTGACGCTATGTTCTAAATTTTTCTTTAGTTTTGTCAATTTCGGATGTGTATTTTATAACTGAATTCGATATTTTGCTAAGGTACTTTCATGTTTAGCAGATCTTGTTTTTCGAAGAAGAATGGCAACTTTTGAACTCTACCGCAGATCGACGATCGGAATGTGTTTGACTGAAACTTTGGACGAAATGGTCCAGAACGGTACTCTTAGCCCCGAGCTTGCTATTCAGGTTCTTGTTCAGTTCGATAAGGTACAGCCAAAGCTGGTTTTGAGATGCGTTTATGTGTAAATTTTGGATTTGTGTGTGGAATTAAGGTTTTGTTTGATTTTATTTCATACCCGTTTTGGCTTTTGTAGTCCATGACCGAGGCTCTGGAATCACAGGTGAAAAGCAAGGTCACTATCAAGGTATCTTTTTTGGGATTATGAATTTGACGAATCTTTGAATGCTAGAAGTTTTTGTTGCTAAATAAAGTCAAACATTTATAAACTTGAAATGTGTGTGTGTGTTTTTTTTTCTGATAAGAGGAATTGGTGAAGTAATCGATGTTCTTAGAATGCTCTGTTTGTACACTAGCCTTGAGCCAAATTGTTTAGTTAGTAACATGAATTTATTATAGAATATTTTCCATGGCCTTTGGTTGTCCCGAAGTGTATGGATAAAGAAAAGTTTACCTGTACAGCATAAAGAATTTGGATCCAATAGTTGAAAGTTTCGTTTGTGGAACTTTTGATCTGTACTGAATGGAGTAGGTTAGTTGTGTTCATTTTATTCCTGGTTTTGTTTTACAATGATTCTGGGAGCAAGCGTTATGTAGCATAAAATACAAATATTGCACCTCGAAACCATCATATAGTAGTCAAAAGGGTCTCTTAAGAATCATATCCAAAAGAGTCTTAAGAAACCAAAAGTAGTTCAATGCATGGTAGTGTATGTCCAGTGAGAAGTGTGGAAGCTGGCACGATACAGTCACAGGGATAAAAAAGAATATTGCACCTTGAATAAGTTTTGTGGAATAAACTTTTTAATTCTTTGTGTTATTTGGAATAGGGGGATTATTGGCACACTAATGCTGGTTGAGCTATTGCTTTTGTTTGCAATGCAATCGATGTAATTAGCAATTTAGCCGAGCTATAATATCAGGTCTTACAACAAGGCTTGCTTTCAAGTTATATATCCAATCCAACGGCTGTTGGATTTTCTCATGATGCTCTGTTGGAAGTTCATTGTACATAGATTATATGAAAACTATTTCTTTAAGACAAATGATGAAATCACAATCACACAGCAATATTTAAAGAGTAATATAGTCAAAACAGGCATGGTTTTTTGAAGTCTTCCCAGCCATCTCTTTTGACTCTTTCTTCTAGAAAACCAATCAATTTGTCCTCTCCATCCTTATTTTGTCTAGTGAATATATTTCATAAGGCCCCCCTTAACACTTATGCCTCTTAACACTTGTGCCATGGTGATTTTTGAACCTTTTTGTCCTCCACTGTTTTGCAACAGGGACATTTGCACACGTATCGGTTCTGCGACAACGTATGGACATTCATTTTGCAGGATGCAACGTTTAAGAATGAGGATTCTCAAGAGAACGTCGGAAGAATCAAAATAGTTGCATGCGACTCGAAGTTGCTCTCACAATAAGCTTTTTCAAACATCAGATTATTAGATGAAATTTGCATATTTATTTGCTGATGATCTGAAGGGAATAGAGCCCATCAAGGCAGTGTAGTAATTGCAGGTTTGGAAATGATTCAAATGTTAATTCTGTAAAGTTTGAACAGCAGAAAGTTGATTTCCACGCACGTTGACGTTACATTTGACTGTAATTGGCTTCTAAAGCTGATTACATAACAATTATAATACGACCCATCTTGTTCAATAATAATAAAACCTGAGGTCTGTTTTTAATATAATTAGTTTCTTTGAAATTTAAAACTTGTCATGACCACTCCATAAATTTATCACTGATTGAAACCATTTTTCTGTACATTAAAATTCAAATTTCCACTTGTAAAGAATCAAAATTGATTATAGTTATTGATTGCCACATTGATACTAGGGATCAATCAATATTTTCATACAATTAAACAGTTTGAGTAAATAAAAGAAATTGATCTTTTGCACGTTTTCTGAAGTGCAAGTTTTCTTCCACAACTCATTGCATAAAACCGCCTGGATGGTTAAAGAAATGTATATAGAGAGAAAAAAATCTTTTTCATATTTTGTTACTTAACAAATATACATGTATATAGACAGAAACAAGGATTTCAAAAAAAAAAATTGTACAGGGACAGAAGGGTAAAAGGTTACATTTGAAATAAACTTTTAAAAAAACTTGTAGACCCGAAAGAACAGTTCCTGTAAAATTGATCAGTTTGATATAATCTAATCATTCCTAGTTACCTACCCAAAATGGGTTTCTAATACTTCATGAATCTTAAAGAATGAACATATAATTCAACCCTTCCAGATTCATTAGAAGTATAAACAATATAAATTTCTCCACCAAGGATGACACTTTTACTTCTGACATACAATTTCAAGTTTTTCCCATCATTCTGATGCTCCGACTGGTTTACATTAAAATTGAAATGTAAAATTGTAAGTGATGTAAAAATGCCCGAGCCACATATCAAAGACTCGAGCCAAAAACTACAGGAAGGGTTTGGATGAGATTTTGAATGAAGAGTGATTTTGAATAGTTAAAAATTGAGAGCTGTACTCAAAAACTCGTTTGGATGTGGTTTTTTTTTTTTTGTAGAGTAGTTAGAGACAATTGTTTGTTTGGATATGGATTTAAAATGAGTAGTTATTTTAGATGAATAATTAAAAATGAATTATTTTGAAAAGTTAGAAATGAATAAGGTGTTGCAGACATTTGGATGGTCCTTGGCATTTCCACATGATATTAAATCCTTCCTATATGCCATCCTGGTGGGTTACCCATTTCGGGGTACAAAGGAATTGTTTTGGTTATCATTTTGGAGGGCATTCTTATGAATTGTTTGGAATGAACGGAATGCAAGGATTTTTAAAGATTCTACATATTGGAATTGACACTAACAACTATGTAATTTTGTGACCAAAATTGGAAATGATTCTTGTAAAGCCATTGTGGCATTTGGGATTCTTTCCCTATTTCATAACTTCAATGAAATTGTTTCTGTTTAAAAAAAATATCAAAGGCACTTCATAAGCCTTCCAAAGCAAAAAGATGCATTTCATATTGAAGTATCGGATAATTACATACGCGCAAGAATTCGAAAATAAAATAATGAAATCTCAAAGGATAGTATATCGGAGTATTGATACAAATCAAAGAACCTAATAAACAAAACGAAAAGGATCAGAAACAGAGATTAAGATTCTCGCCGGTCGGAAATAGACAATTGTAACTGCGATGGAGCGAGGGAGTAGAGATAGTGAAAACATTGCCGTCGCCGTCGCCGTCGCCAGTTAAATCGGTGCCATTGGCGTCTTCTTCGAAGGGCTGGCGGCAAAAGTAGCTCAGCTCAACAATCAATTTTTACTTCAACAATTTTAATTTATCTTTTTTTTTTAATACAAATACAAAAAATCAACATGGAGAAAAATACCGGCCCAACCCAGCGGGCCGTTAATTAGTTAATGTGGGCCGATCAAGGCCCATTGGAGCAGAGATTCTCAAAGGAATATGGGTCGGTTTTATGGCTGTTAACCGAAACATATATATATTCTTTTTTATAACCATTTAGTTTTTGAAATTTAGATCTATTCTTATTCAAATTTGTGTTCTACGTTTTCTATAATGTATTCATTTTTTCTTAAGAAAGTATGTGAATACTAACCAACTTTTAAAAACAAAAACAAATTTTTGGAAGTTTTTTTTTGTTTTCAAATTTTGGTTTGATTTCTACAAATATAGATGAGCTATAGATATTCAAGTAAAAAAAAACATATGGTAAAATAGATGTTGTAGGCTTAAATTTGAAAAACAAAAAATTAAATGGTTATCAAAGAGTGCCTAATACCTTCAAATATATAAATAAAGTCAAAACCAAATATATAAATAAAGTCAAAACTAGGTCGATAACCATTATGTATTATTAAATAGCAACTCGCACGTGCTTGAATTCGACCTTAGTTACGAATTATTTGTACTACTTTTTAAATTTTGTCGAATTAGAGATTAACTAAACTCTAACATTTAAATTTTCAAAAATTTATTTATTATTTTTTTTAGTACATATCAGAGGAGTGGGGATGAATACTGATCCTCGGTTATGAATTTTCTTTAAATTATATTATTGAATAGCTAACTGGCACGTGCTTGAATTCATCCACAGTTACGAGTTGTTTTAGATTTTATTGAATTAAATTAACTAAACTCTAACATTTAAAATTTCAGAATTTTAATTTAATTTTCTCTAATTATATGATCAAATTTGTAAAAAATATATATATATATATATATATATGTATTCAACAATATATTTGACGGTGAAAAATTCAAACATATGTGACCTCTTTGTTAATAAGTCGTACAAGATTAGAACTCCGCTCTCCAAATTTTATATATTGAATTCTGTAATTATTGTTAGTGTACACTTATTTACACTATAACCTCTTTTTTTTTGGATTTACACTATAATTGTATAAGTTAACCTACAATCTACCTCAAAATTGTTTTTAAATAAATAAATAAATAATCTTCCTAAAAAAAGTTAGTTATAATCAATTTACAAATGTTAATAACTTCTTATATAAAACGATCATCTTCGGTTGTTGAAGTAATAAATAAATAAATTGTTCCAAAAAAATATTAGTTATTTTCTATCCATTCATATATGAGATACAACAACAATGTATTTGGGTGTATGTAAGTGTGAGGTATTTTGGGATTGTTGTTGAAGTAATAAATAAATTGTTCGCTGCCTTCTCATATGTGTTGTTGTTGTGATATTGGTTATTTAGTGTTGTATGTTTAGCTGCTCGTTTTATTTTGTCAATTTTTGTATGTTGTACTTTTTTAAAGGAGTCCTCATCCTTTTTCTAAAACAATGTTTCGTGATTGTAGTAGGATGATTGAGCTTGGCTCAGTGTTGAAAGATAAGTGTTTTTTAATCACACTCAAGGAGTTCCACCTAATACTAAAAAAAGTACAATTATCATGGAATGGTTTGATAGTCAAAGAGAGTTTTGGATGTTTAAAGTGATGAGTTCAATCCATGACATCCAAATGTTGTAGGGTCAAGCGATATGTCCAATAACATTAGTCGAGATATATGCAATCTGGCTCCAACAGTAACGAAATAAAAAAATAATAATAATAATAAAAAGAAGTGTGCCTATCAATTTATAAATATATTAATGGATATGAGTATGAATCTTTCACCTTAATTATAGTAAAATTAGCGGAGTATGCTCTCAATTATTTTTATTTTTGAAAAAGGCTATGGGTTTTTCCTTTTTATATAAATACATTTTGACTATAATTATTTTTATATATTTATGATAAAAGAATTCGTAATTTGTTATTATTATTTTTTAAATTTTACTATAATACAATTAGTTTTTATTCCTATTTTTGAGTAAAAAAGTTGACTAGAAATTCAGCGATGAAGTGCAGCTAAGACTACCAGTAATCGGGAAAAGAGAAGAGGGAAGATACGATGAACAAGAACCGGTGAGTATCACGTGCAATACGTGGATGGCCCCATGCGGTCAGGAAAATAAAGTAGTTCTGTGGGACCCTCTCCACGTGGCGATCCAAATTTAGAAAACGTATTAATTACGATTTTTTCGTTTTTGTGAGTAATTTGTTGGCGCGAAGCGAGAACAAGCATGGCGAGGCTGTGCTTTTCTGGCGGTGCCATTTTAGACAATCTTTCGAATTTTAATTTTAAGAAAATTATTTAGTTTTGAGATAATCATTCAATTTTTATTTTTTTTAATTAAATTTATAAATGTAACTTCCTTAGACTGAGTTGCGGTATGATGTTTTTTTAATTGAGTTGGTTATAATTTTGTAATTTTTTTTATTTGAGTCGATTTTTTTATTGGCTAATTTTAAATTTTGATTCAATCTAATTCAAGTTCAAGACAAACTCAGAATTTTAATTTATTTATCAGAAATTAATTAGCCAGACAATTTTTTCTTATATTGTATAACCTACATAATTTTCTTTACTTTAAAATCTAATATCATACATTTTTTAATATATATTTTTAGTTGGGTCTTATGGATGGATGAAAGTAGAGATAAACAACTTAACAAAAATATGGATTGAATTGTTTTAGCCCATAGAGTTGATGGGTTGACAAATTGATCAATTAAAAAAATAAATTGATTAAAAAAAATCTGCAATCTAACCAATTTGGACCATGTATATCCTAAATAATTATTTTAGGTATTTTATTTATGAATTTATGAATTTATTTTTATATTTAAATTTTTGAAATGTCAAATATTTTAAATTGTAATCTCAAGTAATTTCAAGTAATATTTATGATACGAAAAAATGGTTATAAATAAAAAAATTATAATCTTTATATTTTAATTATAAACTTTTTAAAAAAATATTACACAGGTAACCAAATATTTTAATTTTCATTCTTTTCTTTTAATTTTACTGAATTATTTACCATTATCAATTTAACTTGATTGATAAAAAAGTTATCAATTTATGTATATCAATTTAATTTATTTTTTTTAGTTCAAGTTGGGAGAATAGATCACAAACCCTACAAAGAATATTACTACTAGTTAAATACCGATTTTTTGAATTAAACTCGTGACAATAATATTGAACTGAACTACCACCAAATAAATAGATCATCAACCCACCATCTCATTCGGTTCAATTTAACTTAATCAATTTCTCCTACATGTGAATTTTTTCTAAACTTTTAAGATTTTCTTATTACTCTTCAAAAATTCAAAAAAAAAAAAAAAAGTGAATACCAGGTCTCAACGATGTATCCAGAGTTTTATCTGCCTATTCCTGTCGCTCTATCTCTCCTTAACAAAGTGGCTCAGACAAACAAACTAAGAGAAACGATGTCGTTTTCATATGGATCCTGCCTGCGCTTTTTAGTACTTAGGACTTTTAATTTTAGACGTTATAGGCCTATTGTAGATTTGTAGGAAGTTGACATTTCAAAATTAAATGTCATTTTAGTTTTTATCAAGGCAAAATTTTGGGGAGATATATCACATGATAAGAGTGAAGGAGAACTAAAATCGCATGTATTTACCGAATAGGTCGGTGGCGCGATTGGTTATCTAGTTGGATGTTAATTCATTTCCACTCCATGACTACGAATTCAAAAAAAACCACATGTATTTTGTACCTACACATTATAGGTTTGAAAATCGAAAATATTGGTTATGCGTTGTGATTAATTAGTTGTAATTCTTTTTTTTCTTTTTTTTTTTGGAAAAAATAGTTGTAATTTAATTTAATTTTATAGTTACAAATTTGATATTAAAAATTAATATTTGATTTTTATATTATTTGATAGTAGCAGTACACATTTCTATATAAGACTTATTATTGTACTAAAAATATAACTAGTTTTTTCTTTTTTTTCCTTGAGTGTTGGTGTAGTTTAAAATTAAACCTGACTAATAAGAGCAAATACCTATATCAACATAAATATATATCCAAGATTAAAAAGTCATAAACTCAAGCACCTCTCATTATTCTTAAACTAAAAAAAGAGCTTAAAGTTAAAACTTAATTAAAAAAAGGTTCAAAATTAAAACATACTTGTACTACAAAAATTAAAATGTTTCGGCACAAGTATGATTAAGTAGATAAAATATAAAAATTAAAGTGAACATAACTTTTATGACAAATTGAATATGTTAATTATAATTAAATTATCTTCGATCTTGTGCTTGAATTCCTTTAAAATAAGCATAAAACACATAAAAGTATCCAACTAATATGAACTACGTGTGATTAAATAAGACTTTATACCAATCATATCAATTATGATTATCTGATAAGGCAATCCTAATTCTCAGACCAAAGATTCAAACTTATAATGAAGCAAGAACCCTTGAAATAAGAGATTAACACCTCCTTATGGATTTGGGAACAACCAAGAGAAAAGTTAGAATTTGATTACCTCTTAAGATCAAAGATCTAGAAGCAAGATATGAAAGATCTTGTTCTAAATTGAGTCACTCCACAATCAAGCTTAATCAAGGCTGGATTGAATGGCTCGGATGCAATCTATCACAAGAATTGCATGGGGAAACTTAAAAAATAAGCAAAGAACATGCTCTAAAATTCTAAAAAAATGATCTCTTGTAGAGAACTAATTTTCATTCATTCAAAATTTGAGTTTTACAACTTAGTGCATGGCTATTTATAGCCTAAGAAAATTAAACTTAAAAAAGAAAAATACCATAAGAAAATTAAACCTAAAAAATGGAAACTAACATAATTACCATAATGACCATTTTGCAAAATATTACCTAAAATATTAAAAACAAGATTTTAAAACATAAAATTGCATAAAAACTCATAAAATCCCAAAATTGAAGGTTTTGTAAACATCCACAAGTAAATGTTAGGCTACGTTCTGATCCATATCAAAGCATAAAACACATAAAAGTATCCAACTAATATGAACTACCTGTGATTAAATAAGACTTTACACCAATCATATCAATTATGATTACCACTCGATATAGTCATGATAAATCAATGTAGTACTATGTTAACATGCTTCCATACTTAAAATTAGTTATGATTTTTTTTAGTATAGTAAAAATTATGAAGAACTGAATGAATTTACTTTCAATTTTCACAAATGTTCAAAATACTTCCAAATTTAGGATTTAGGATTTTGAATAAAAGAATGCAAATTATCCAAATGACATCATGCTAATAATTAAATCATAGGGGCTTTCAAAAAAATAAATAAAAATAATTAAATCATAGGGATAAGTTTCAATGATTTCAAGATATAAAGGTGAGTTTACAATTGTATTAAATTGCAATATGGTCTTTTATATATTATAAGGGAAAGAAAACATACGCAATGACAATACCTCGAAGTAAATTAAATGCATTTCTTTGATTAATAATTAGGAATTTTGCATGTATAACAAAAAAAAGTAAAATATTTCCATCTATAGCACAAAATCAAAACTAATTCATTTGTAGTAGAAAATTTAAATTGAGTTCTATCACTGGTTGAATTCTATTAGTGATAGAATTCGATCAATAATAGACTCATTCTAT
>JBBMKA010000018.1:1860373-1875118 GCA_037833695.1 Sechiopsis laciniata
TGGATCGGATCCATTTTTTGAAAACCGAAGATATCGGTTCGGTTGTCGGTTTGGTACAAAACCGACAAAAACCGAACTGAAATCACCCCTAGTAGCCACCATGGATTGAACTCATCACCTTAAGCACCACAAGACCCTCTTTGACCACTTAAGTCACTCCATAATGGTTTTTTGGCATATTATAAATGCATGTTAGTAGGTAACAGTAACATATATTAACAACATGTGATATTGTGTTTGAAGCTAGTATTATACCATTTTTTTTCAACAAGACCCATAGGGAGAGGGGAAAGATCGATATGGGTTTATAAATCAAGTTCCAGAGTGAAGACAACGTCGGTAAAAGAGTTTAATGTTTGCCTTGCTACTTTACTACTTGGTGAATAAATAAAGTTAAATATGCTCGAAAGGAGAGGTGTGAAGCCAAAGGAAAATGGTTGAATATGCTTTAAAGAGTCGGATGTTTACAAGGATAGAAGTTCAATAGCTTTAAATCTCTCTTTGAGGTTGCTTGATTTCAATAGGTGTAGAAGGTTAGAAGCTTCGGAAAAGGAACACGAAAACTCACACCCCGACAACCAAACTTAACTCAAGTCCGAAAATATATGGATTGAGTAGAGTTTTGTTGCTTTAAAAATAGGGAAATTGTAGATAATGTCTGCATTTCATATACTTATTAAAATAAAGATTTTTTTATTGTTCACTTTAAATCAGTGTCTAATTTAAAATTTTGGAAAGAGAGATAATTATTCTATCTCCAAAATGCCCTTGATTTAATTAGATTATTTAAACTATTAAATAATTTTAAAAAACATAATTAAATCTCCATTAAAATACGTCAACAAATCCAACACCCATAAAATAAGGAAGAAATAACTCATTTTAACTAAAAATATATTTTATCAAACAGGATCCCATTTCTGTATAAAGTATTTAATATTTGTTATAAAATATTTTATCAAATCATTCACAAATCACCATAGCCACTGCCAAAAATTTTAAAATCTTCAAATCTCATACTACTATTGAGTTATCTACTCCTTCTCCAATCCCAATTACCTTATTTCTTTTGCTCATTCTCTATCCCTTAATCCTCCTCATGATTCTCAATTACAATTACATTCAATGGAAATTGAAATGAGAGAACTTTATATTCAAATTACAAGATTGATCATTCGTTCTTAGAGCTTCTTCACTCTTCCAACCTACGAAAATTTAAGTTATTTTCGTCTTTTTTGGAATTTCTTTGTTCCTCCAACCTTTTCTCTTCCAAACAAGGGGTGACGTCTTTTTTTTTTTTGCTTCCTATTTTCATTTTCAATTTCTTCTTATTCCAACTAACAAGTCGTCTCTCACATACGACCATTTTTTTTTCAACTTCTATGTAATTCAATCTTTACCACACTACACTTTCAGGTAAGTATTAACGTTTTTTGTTTTCCAGATTGTTTGACATCAACGTTCTAGTGGTAACACACAATTTGAGGTAACAATGAGAGTATCCACATTGTTGTGTACTCCTCCAACCTACAATATTTCTGATTTTATATAGTTTTAGGTGGAACAAACGCTGTCCACGGGTACGCACACACGTGTAAGCATGTTTAACATGCATACTTGGTGTACATATGAGTACACAGTGAATTCCAGTAAAATTTGATTTTTGTTTTGCAGATTGGTCGTCATCAACGTTTCAGTGGCCACACATGATTTGATGTAACAATGAGAGTATCCCCACTTTCATGTACTCCTCCAGCCTATAATCTCTCTGATTTTATACAGTTTCAGGTGGAGCAACCGCTATCCACAAGTATTCACACAAGTGTAAGCACGTTTAACCTGCATCATTTGGTGTACATATAAGTACACAGTTAATCCCGGTAAAATTTGATTTTTTTTTTGTAGATTGGTCATCATCAACGTTACAGTAGTCACACATGATTTGATGTAACAAAGAGAGTATTCCCACCGTCGTGTACTCCTCCAACCTACAATATTTCTGATTTCATACAGTTTCAAGTGGAGAGAGTACACACACTTAACATACATCCCTAGGTATACATATGAGATACACATTGAATTCTAGCAAAATTTATAATTCTAGCTATCGTGTCAGGTACTATATTATTTTTTTATTGTTTACTAAATTTTTGTTTAAGAATTTAGTATTCATTTATTACAATGAGTGTAAAGATGTGTACCAATATGTACTGTCAAATTTATGTTGTTGTTTTATTTTCCATATTTCATAATAAACTAATCTTAACAATTTTTTTTTTAATTTTAAAAACAAAACGGAATGAAGGGTTCAATTATTTTTTAATTATCAAATTTATTTTTGGCTAGTTAAAAATTTAGATTTTATATTATTTAAATATTTAATTTTTTATTGGTGGTTAGGAATGAATCTAAAATCTATTTTAATAATTCACATCAATTAAAAGTATTAATAAGGGTATAATAATCAATAACAATCTAATTAATTATTTAATTATTTAATTATTTATAGAAAATCAGATTTAGACACTCATTTAAAGTCTTTTGAATTGTACACATTTACTAAATAATTATCTAAAAATTAGACATTTCTGTCCCTTAAAAATGCATAGTTAAACAGGTGTCAAATTGAAATTTTGTTGATCAAAAAAATTATCTTAATCCAACTCAACTCTGACCATACTTTTTTGACTTGTTAACCAACCATTTCTTTTCTGGGCCAGGCTGAAAGAGAGTTTTAATGGGCTTAGGAACACAATGGGTCTAGACGGCCCATTTTCTTTTTAAGCCCAAAATGAGAAAGCCTTGCTAGGGGTAAATTCGTCATTTTGATTAGTTTCTATTCCGTGGCTTCGCTGCTATATATACCCTCATCTACAAAATCTAGGGTATAAAAACCCCAAATTTCTTCGCTCGCGAAAAGCTTTTGGAGCCAACGTTCATCCACTAAGAATCAACAAACCAGAAGCATCACAAACCCACAACAATCTGTAGCTACAATTTGTTCATCGTACTCTCCTTTTCTCTCTTTACATTCCAGTTCGAATTGATTTATCGCTTTGATTTCGAAGATTTTGCCAGATTTCTCGAATTCTGCGGCTATGTTCCATAATTTTCTTTAGTTTTGTCGATTCTGGATGTGTATTTTTTAACTAATTTTGATCTCTGAGCTAACGAACTTCCATATTGATCAGATCTTGTTTTTGGAAGAAGAATGGCGACGTTCGAACTGTACCGCAGATCGACGATCGGAATGTGTTTGACTGAAACTTTGGACGAAATGGTCCAGAGCGGTACTCTTAGTCCTGAGCTTGCTATTCAGGTTCTTGTGCAGTTCGATAAGGTACAGCCAAATATGGTTTAGAGATGTGTTTATGTGTATGTTTTGGAAATGAAGGTTTTGTTTGATTTAATTTTCTACTGCTATTGGCTTTTGAAGTCCATGACCGAGGCTCTGGAATCACAGGTGAAAAGCAAAGTGACTATCAAGGTATCATTGTTTGGCTTATAACATCGAATCTTTTATTGCTAGAGATTTATGTTGCTAAATAAAGTCAACATTATAAACTTGAAACGTGCTTTTACTGATGAAGAGAATTTGGCTGTATTTGCCTGTTTGTGCTTTAGTGTACGTCTAGCCTTGAGCCAAATTGATTCTCAGTAACAAGAATGCACATATTTTCCCATTTTCTTTTGGAAGTTTGGTTTGGGGAACTTGTGGATCTTGTTAAGGATCGTACATCGGAAAGAGTGGAGACCTCATAACAATATAAAAGAGATTTGTGCTACTCCCCTCCTTGCCAATTGGTTTTGAGGTGGAACCTCATATTCTCTACTATGGTATCATAGCCTATAAGCCCAAAAAGGGTATTCGGTCTAATAAAAATGAAAATTGAGATTCGATTCAAGATTGGTGTGCCGAAAAAGAGACACCATCTTGAGGGGGCATGTTAAGAATCTCACATCTAAAAGAGTGGAGACCTCATAACAATATAAAAGAGATATGGCTCCCCTCCTTGCCAATTGGTTTTGAGGTGGAATCTCATATTTTCTAATACTATTCTAAATGGAGGTGTTCATTTTATTCCTTGTTTTGGTTTTATTTTTTATTTTAGTGCAAATAATAAACAATGATTGGGGTGGGAGATTCTTATCCATGACCTTTTGGGTCATGGATATACACTTACGTTGTTGAGTTATTGTTTTAGTTGGCTTGTTTTGTTTTTCATTGATTCTTGAAACGTTTTCCAGCATAAATATTTGCTTCTTCAATAAGTTTTTCTGAATAAATGCGTAGATTGCAATTTGACACTTATGTCAGTTGAACTATTGTTGTTATTGGCGTGGTTTATTGAGTATTTGGAATCTGAGGATAAGATAATTGATATAATTAGGGGTGTAAACTTGCTGTAACATCAGATTCTAAGTCTTCCTTTCAAGTCATTTATTCAATTCAATAGCTGTTGGAATTTCTCTTATACTCTGTTTGAAAATTCATTGTACATAGATTGTATGAGGACTATTCCCTTAAAATGTTCATTGTTCATCGCACATAGATTGTATGAGAACTATTCCTTTAAAAGAAAAGATGTAATCACGATCAATTTAAGGAGTGAGGGATGCAATCTAAACGGGCATGGCAATTTTTTTGAAAAGTCTTCCCAGCAATGGACTTTGTGAATAATCAATTTGTTCTTTTCATCCTTGTTTTGCCAGTTGAATTTATTTCACAAGTCCTCTTTTAACACTTATTCTGTGGTTATTTCTAAACTTTTTCGACCTCTTACCGTTTATTGCAACAGGGGCATTTGCACACGTATCGGTTCTGCGACAACGTGTGGACATTCATTTTGCAGGACGCAACGTTTAAGAACGAGGATTCTCAAGAGAATGTTGGAAAAATTAAAATAGTTGCATGCGATTCGAAGTTACTCTCACAATAAGCTTTTCCAGTTATCAGCTTATTTAGATGAAATTTGCATATTTATTTTGCTGATGATCGAAGGAAATAGTCACGGTGAGGTAATGAGCCATCAAAGGCAGAGAGTTAATTTCAAACGTGATTCTGTAAAGTTATCGACCTGAACAGCAGAGAGTTAATTTCACGCACATTGTAGTTACAATTTGACTGTAATTTGGCTTCTAAAGCTGATTTCATAACAATTATACAACCCTTCAAGTTTTATTGATAATAAAACATGAAGTATCTGTTTTATATTCATGTCTTCGTTTGCATTAGTTTCTTTTAAACTTAAAACGTGCCATGAACTACCATCCCCTAAATCGATTATATCATTGATTCAAACCATTTTCTGTACACGAAAATTCAAATTTTCTTTTAAATTATTCATCTTTAATATAACTATTCTCTGATTGGGAGTGATTCCCCCAACAGTGATATTATATTAGAATTACAGAAAATTAAAATAATCAAAATGTACATAAATGTTTGATATAACTAGTTTTGATACATGATATAAAGGAGCTGTAATTAGTTTCTTTTGTAAGCTCAGTGAAATGTTTTATATAAAAAGAGTAAATTAAAAGATTTAGATAACAAAATCGTTCCTGCAAAATTGCACAATTTGATATCATCACTCTGATCATACAACCCCAAATGGGCTTCTAATACTTTATAATTCTCAAAGAATGGAGATACATAATTCAAGCCGTCCAGTTTCTTCAGAAGTATAAACTAAAAATAAATTTCACGAAGGATAGGTTTTTTAACTTCGACCCATAACTTTATCCTTCCTAATTCCCATCATCCTCCTGGTGCTACCCTGGTTTTCAATGCCTGCCCTGCAGAAAACAAAAAAAAAAAGGTGCTTAAAATAAATGAAGTCCCCTTTTCTATATGAAAACCAACAAAGAAGAGAGTCGAGAATGCAAATTAGTTCTGCAAAATCGTGCGAGCAAATATATCAAGAACTTGTGCCAGAGACTACTGAAGCTCATTTTTTAGAGTCCACTCCGAGAAAGCTACATGCACCAACTATTTGCATGGGACAACTGCCTGACCCTACGATATTTGATTGTCCAAGAATTCTAAGAAATCAATTTTAAGTAGGTGGATATCAAAGATTCAACTTAAAACCTTTTAATTTTTCAAGATCCTTTTGACCACTAGGCCAACCAAATCAGAAAAAGAATGAAGTATTGTTTGATTGTAATTTGTAGGTAAAATCCAAGAGCTCCAAACTTAGACTAACATCTACAATGCATTTACAAAGGGAAAAAAAAAGAGAAATAAATGTGAGCTTAATCAGATATCAAAGTCTTTTGTTACAAACCTTGCGCTTCTTAAATTTTCTCATTCTGCCGCTACTACTACCAAAACCTTTCGGCTGCTCATCATCAGCACCTTCCAAAGGTAAGGATTTCACTTCGTCATAGAAACTATCGGTTACACCACCCATCCTAGAAAATAAAATGAAAAGTGTCAAAACTGGACTTCAAAAATCAGTCATTAATACAATGCCAAACTGCTTTAATAGTCTGATGATTTAATCAGATACAGAAATGAAGCAAAATTAGGTCTTAAGTCGCCGTACCCGTATCTTGTTTTCTTTAGGTATTTTTCTCTCTTTTTCTCTATCCTCGTAAGTGGTGCACGAGTGAAAAGTTCCTCTTCTCTTCGATCTCGCTCATCCATTTTCGCTACATATCTAGCAACTTCTCTATTTTCCAGTCCGACAGTTTCTTTAATCTGTATTGACCATGAACAACAAATATTAAGTACGTAACACGATGGACCTCTTTTTTTAAAAAAACTATTACAATATAATGATATGTCGATGACAAACCTCTTCGGGTTTCCCAGCCATGTCATCCATCAGCTCCCGCATATAATCACTCTGCGTAGATCGTCGGAGCGTCTCTAAATCCCTCCTCGAGGCATTTCTTTCCTTCCTAGACTTCTTATCTTCTTCCATAGTAGTAGGGGCGAACTTTGGTGGCCGATATATACCATCTCCATCCTAATAGAAAGTTCAATTCAGAAAACAAAAGCCATAGTTGAGTCTTTTACATAACAAGATGGAAAAGAAGAAAAAGGTTATCAAACATGATTCTTGCTTAATGCCTCACCTCAGCAATTGCTTCTGATTTACGGACAAGCATGTCAGGGTTTGGACGATATTTTAACCGATCATCCATATCCTGAGGTGTAGCTGAATCCTTTTCGTCCACAAATGCTTCTTTTGCAACAGAAACTTTGGTTAGCTTCTGAATCTGGTACTCAAGCTTCTTATCGATAGGTCGAATCTGTGTCAACCAAAAAGCAGGGCTTACTTAAAAGTTCCGTGCAGGTATGCAAATAGAAAAAAGCAGAAAAGAAACGAACCTTCTCTAGAAATAACCTTATCTCTACAAGACTTTTGACAACAGGATGGCCCTCAATTGAGAACCCATTGGCTTTGCGGAGCAAATAATACACAAGTGAAGAGCAATACTCTAGAAGTAATAAATATTTGGCATCAAGATAGCTTATCCCATCCGATGTCGGTAGCTGGTTTGATTTGACCTGAAATACAAATGAGAGGAAGAGAAAAATGTCAAGGAAAGATACAGATAAAGCAAGCCATCAGCAAAAAGTTGGTATCTTTTGTAGCTAAAAGAAGAAAAACTACAAAAGATAAAATACTTCTGCCTAATTTCGATCACAAGGGCCAGTAAAGACATTTTTCTCTTGTGCCTTGGCTCACATATTCTTGACAAAGGTGTGGGTTTTTATTGTCATCCAACAGTTCATCCAACAGTTCAAATTTCTACTATAGGATTTACTGATCCAATAGAATCAGTCAATAAGAATACCAAAAAAAGGCAATCTTCTAGCCGTGTTTTTAAGGAGTACTCTTAAAACAACAGAACTTCTTGCTTGAACAAAGTAAAGATATGAAAAAAGAATATCACTTAAAAGCAAGCTATAGTTTCTCAAATCAGATACTATAATTTGAATATAACAAATAGAAAAGGAACCACAAAAATATAACTGTTTGAATTTGGAGACACCTTGAGATCCTATTCTCCAACCCACAAGAACTTCGTCAGTATTTTGAACTTTCACTTGATACAATAATTAACATAAAGTTGACAGGTAAAGTTAGTAATAAATTTGTTTAGAATAACCAACCATCAAGTTGGCCTAGTGACCAAGAGAGTTTTGAAGAACTACAATCTATAGCAGCCACCTACTTTAAAATTAATTTCTTGTGGGCTTCTTTAACAACTAAACATAGTAGGGTTAAAAGGTTGTCCTACAAGAATAGCTGAGGTGCACGTAAGTTGGCCAAAACACTCACAAATATAAACAAAATAGAATAATCATATGTTGCAGATTATAATACAAAAAGCACTATATAATTAAGCATGACTATTAACTCTTCCATAACAATATAACATGCTGAAGATGGACGCAAGTCAAGTGTGCTTTACCAAGGATAAGAAAAGACATTAAAATATTTATATTGGGTAAGGACATCCCTAAGGAAACTCGGTGATCTAGATCCATGTTTTGTTACCATACCAAAGGAGTGAAAAATTTGAATTCGATTGAGAAAGTAAAATGTTAAAATCGACAGGATGACAACTAGATTGGAGTTCAAACAAAATGTTGATTCTGAAGAGCTCCAACCCTAAATTCATAAGTCCAATGACAATAACCTAGCTCTCCCCATAAACTGAAGTAAAAAAACACTGGGGGGAAGGGTGTTATAAGAAAGTATTCTCTTCAGATACTGAAACTGTTCTAACCTTGGCGGTTAAAGCCTGGACTTTATTTGTGACTGAGTCCAATCCTTCCTTCATTTCTTTCAGCAATGCAGTTAGTTGAGAAGCTTCTCTGAAAATATTCAATATTGATCATAGTATCATGAGATAAAGGCAGCACACTTCTTATGTTAAAATCTATTGCCCGCTGGAACAACTTGTACCATGCATTTAAAATTTATGAAAAACGTTGAACTTAAATTAACATCAGAAATAGTTATCAACATAATTAATTTATTATAATATTTTTTAGAAATCAACAATTATTTTTTGGATATCTGTCACTATTGGGGCCACTTCGCATGCATCTCAACTATTATCACTGGGCATAATGGCTAATCCTACAATATTTGGATGTCAAGGAAATCCGTCGGAAATTAATTCCTCGGTAGATGAGCACCATTGATTGAACTCATCACCTCTTAGTTACTTAAGACCCTCTTCGTAACCACTACACCACTCGCCATGATGGTTTTTAGAAATCTAAATTGTTATTAGATAAAGGGGATTTTTCATGAATAATAAATTTAAAAAAAAAAGAAAAAAAAAATCTATGGCTTCATTCAAATATGACAAAAACTGAATCAATCCTTCTAAATTAATTGATTACTTCAATCAAGCCCACAAAATTGATGGCTTCATTCAAGTTGATTGAAAAGAATGAAATTAAAATATTTTTAAAAAGTTGCTATAATTAAAATAGGATGCTAGAATTTCCTATTAAAAATTCCTTACTTGCTCGTGTGTTCCTCCATCGCAGGAACTGAAACGCTAAATTTATACGCTCTGTTTTCTAGCCACAATATGCTATAAATAACTGTTTGAGCTTCCAGCAACTCACAATCCGCAAATAAGCAACCTAACACAAGTGGCAACTTTCATCAGAAAAAAAAAAAAAAAAAAAAAAAAAAAAAAAAAAAAAACCCAAACAAAAATACCTCTAAAAGGCCATCCCACGGGGACTCCCCAACGCTTCCATAATAAGTCATCAAAAGCACATGATGAACACTTCACTGTTGAAGTATATAATAATTGAATATGAGAAGGCAACAATGTAATCTCACATAAACAAAAAAATTCAAGAGAAAGAGATGAATATTTTCGCCGTCAGTATGAGAAACAGAGAATAGAGAGATTACTGCAACTGCGATTACGGCTACGACGGAGCGAGAAAAAAAGAGAAGGTGAAAGCATAAAATGCCGGCGCTGTGGCTGAGGCTGCTATGTTCTTTGCGGCAAATGCTTTCTTCTTTGAAGTGCTGGCGGCAAAGGCCGAATAAAATCTTGTCAAATTGAACGCGTTAGGGCTTTCCTTTTATTTATTTATTTTTACCTTTTATTTTTCTTAAGTGTTTTTCTTTTCTTTCTTTTTTTTTTTTTTTTTTTAATGGGTACTCTAAGTTTTTTTTTTTTTTTTAGTTCAACTATAATTTGGAAAATAAGATTCAAAGGCATGACACTCATGACAATATGATATTGGTGCAGGTGAACGTTTTCATTTCAATCGAGCTTTTAATTTTATTTAAAAAATTGCTTTTTAAAACCAAAAAATTACTTAAATATCTAGGTTATGATAATATTTTTTTGGGCGGTTCGAGCAAAAAATTTACAAGAATAATCTTATTAATAAAATTTGGCAAAAGTAATCACCTGCTTTTAAATAAAAATTTTCATTTATAAGAAAAAGACACGAATACTCCCACTTTAAATTAACATTTTAAAACAAATCTCGATTTTTTCAACTACAGTATAAGATATCTAACAAATCTCTCCAAAATCGTGCTGGGTTTTAAAGAGTTTTTTTAAAAAAAAAAAAATAATAATAATTAATACAAGTTTTTATTTATTTATTTGTAGGTAGTTGTTTCAAATAAATAAGTAAAGAGGTTTTTTTAGGAATGAGCCAAACTCAAAAAGTATTTACAATTTTAGGCAAAAAAATAAAAAATAAAAAAAATTAACAACCATAGTGTATTAATAATTATTCGGTTTATCTAAAAAAATAAAATAATTATTATTAATACATAATACTATATTAATACACAATATAGTACTAATAACATATAATATTGTATTAATAAAACAAAATATTGTATTAAATAATAAAATAACACAGTATTATTTTATAATAATACCGTATCTATGACTATGAATGGAAATATTTTCAAATTTGACTAGGATTCATGCATTCTTGTTATTTTTGTGGTATTGATCATGTTATGCGTAAATACTATATTTTTTTTACGTGAGTATAAATAGCAAATCAATACCCTATTTCACAATTAAGATGTATTTATCTCATATATGAGTATTAATTCATCAAACTTTATATTTATTAATTATTTAACAATAATTTTGTGCATATATAATATTAAATAAATGCTCGTGATTCTAAAGTTTAATACATTAATTCTTTATTTATTTTTTGTTGTTTCAGAAAAAAAAACATAAATACTTTATAATAATGTGTTTGAATATGTAATAAATTTGATAATGAACTTTCTTTTTGAAAAATGATTAGTAAAAATAGATTTCATTGAAGTGCAAAAAGTCATCATTGTTTTGGACTTTAAGAAAACATGGTGAAAAAAGGTGATGGTTATTTCATAAATTTTTTAATCATGTATTAATAAATAAATACAGTTTTTAAATAAATGTGAATTTATGGATATTATTTTTGTGGTATCCTTCATGATTTTATAAGTAGTATAGTTTTTTCTTAGAAAATTGTATGGACGAGTTATTCTCAAAGCTTAATTACAAATGTATATAAATTATAAAGTATTTGCATTCATAATCATTAATATATTTAAATATTGTATTATAAATACTCATTAATAACAGTATTATAAGAAAAATACATGATAGTAGTTATAGAATATGTGTTAAAATTTAAAACATGTATTTATTTATTAATACAAAAGTTTCAATATAAATAAGGATTCATGAATATTGTTTTTGTAGTATCGATCATGTTATGCACGAATATTGTAATTTTTTTTAAAGAAAATTGTATTGGATGAACTATTTACACGACTTAAATTACAAATTTATGTAAATTCTAAAGTATTTGCATTTTTAATTATTAATATGTTTTAATATTATATTATAAATATGCATTAATGACACTATTGTAAGAAAAGTCTACTCATTAATATCGATGACTTCTTTTGCTATTTTTTTAAGTTACCGTATTTTTAGAAAAATATGAACGAACAAGTAGCCGTACGATTATTAAGTTGAAATTTTAAACATGTATTTATTTATCAATACAATTTTAATATAAATAAGGATTTATGGATATTGTTTTTGTGAGATTAAGCATGTTATGTATAAGTTCTGTAATTGTTTATAGGAAATTTGTATTTGATGAACTCTTCTCACAATTTAATTACAAATGTAGGTAAATTTTAAAGTAATTGCATTCATAATCTTTAATATTGTATTATAAGAAAATTATGTGACAATTTTAGACAATTTGACATTTAGAGTATAAAAGAAACAATTTTATGCTCTAAATTTCAAATCAATTCAATCCATTGAATAAAATGATAATATGAAAATTAATGTCTTTCTTCCAATAATAATCATAACTTTGGAAACATTAAAAAAAACCTTGAAAATCAAAGTTCATAGCAGATAGGAAACAGAGAGAAAAAAAAGTAAAGAAAAAAAAAAAAACTACCTACCATACGTTACTTTTTAAAATTAATTAAGTGACTAACAATATATATTAGGGCAGTCTGAGCCCTTAGGAAAGAAAAAAAAAAAACAGAAACGTGGGAATAAGGATGATAGGGGTATAATAGGTATTATAGAAAAAATATTATTAATTAAATTTAAAACAAAAATAGATTTACCAATACTTTATAATGTGATTAGATATATAATTATTTTCTTAAAAGTGGCTATCCACTATAATTTCCTCTTTTTTGTGTCTGAAAGAACAAAATTCTAAAACCAATTTAAATGACCCGATAACTAAGGACTTGTTTAGTAACATTTATGTTTCATGTTTCTCATTTTTATTTCTTAATTTTAGAGAAATAAACTTACTCTACATGTTGGGTATAAACTTGGTATTTGTTTCTTAAATTTAACAAAAAAAAAAAAAAAAAACGTTTCTTTTTTTGAAACCGGGTATTTGTTTCCTTTATATATAAAAGCATTCCCCTTCTTTAACTCTTGTTACATAGTTGCATGTTTCGAATTCTAACTTATTTTATTATTTTATTTTTAATATATATTATTTTAGGTTTATATTTTATAATTAATAATTCTTTTATTTCTTTTAATTTTTTCAATTTTTCAGTATATTATGAAATTTAAAATTTGGAATATTCAATATATTTGGATTGATAAGATTTTGCCATACATAAAAAAAAGTTAAATTTATATTTGTTCTTATTTAAATTTGTACATATATAATATTTATTTAGCAATAAAATTGAATGAAATTTGAGTCAATATCATTTTAGAGATGTTTTCTTTAGAACATTTTAGAGAAATGTTTCAAGAGAGACAATATTGGATATCAAAATTTTCATTCATTTAAATTCAAGATATATATGTATTAGTCAATGTAAAATTTTTATAATTATTTTTTATCCACTTTAATGTATATTATACATTTGGTTAAAATGTTATTTTAGGGGTGAACTTTCAAATATTTAATAATAGTCCTTAGACTATTTAAAAAGCTTCTATTTGGTCTTTGATGCGAAGAAAGGTTAATTTTCGGTTTAAGATGTGTAGATTTTTTTTAAAGAAAGTAATTTTCTGTCTCCTTGAGTCTTCTCTTTCTTAACTCTCATTCTTTTTCCTCTCTTCCTTGGGCTTGAATATAACATGAACTTCAAGCTCACCTTCTTCCATTAAAACAGAGAGTCCTAAGGAACTACCTTTCCAAATCTAAAATCCTCTAAGTTTCTTCCATTAACTTTCCTTCACACGAAGGACCAAATACAAGCTATTTAGATAGTTTATGAATTATTATTGGACTTTTAAAATGTAAGGACCAAAATAGAACCAACTCTGTAGTCTAGGGACCAAAATAACATCTTAACAAGTTACAATTTTTATTACACTTTTTATTTATTTATTTATTTATGTTTGGTATTAATTTTAATATTTTACAACTACACAATTTTCAAAGTAATATTGTCATAAATTTGAATTGATATCATTTTATACGTATTACTAGAATGAGAAATAACATACTAATACTAAAAGTGAAGCAGAGAACAATTATCTTTATCTTATCTCTATTTCTCTGATTAAAAAAAAAAAATCTTCATTTCTCTTTATTTTATTTTAAGTTCCTTCCCTCTAAATGTGAATGTCACTTGTTGGAGGAAGAGGACTACAAACTGTACTACTACTTCAAATATTCATTATGGATATCGAACTCATAATCATAGTATTGAACTGAATTACCACAAAATAATGAAACCATTAGATTACCGACTAGTTCGGTAAGGATTTAGCCTTCAACATTTAAGAAAAGCGGTGAATGATTTAGAGTGATTCTTTAAAAATTTAAATAAGTAATAAGTACGTCTCAAAATTAAAAAATGAATTCAATTACATCTCAAGATTATTTGTTTTTTTTAGTATAAGTTGGGAGAAGGAGGAATACAAATATCGATTCGATGGATCGAACCCGTGACCGTTAGAGATGTCTATTTTTCTCGCAGGGTCGGGTCTCCGTGGGAACCCGCCCCTAACTGGGCGGGGAACGAGGGGAAAAATTTCCCGTGGGCTAATCGGGGCTGGGGACGGAGAATGTATTCCCCGTCCCCGATTCCCCGATCCTCGCCCCGTTTACTTTTTTTTAAAATACTTTTTTTCTATACTTTACCCTTTTAATTTTCAAATAAAAATATATTTGTTGATGAAATTTTCTATTCATATGAATATTTTTCTTTAATAATTAACATTATAGTTGAAATTTATAGATATTTTCTAAGAAAATCTAAT
>JBBMKA010000018.1:1884076-1908200 GCA_037833695.1 Sechiopsis laciniata
CCCCCCCCCCCCCCCCCCCCCCCCCCCCCCCCCCCCCCCCCCCCCCCCCCCCCCCCCCCCCCCCCCCCCCCCAACCCAAACAAGAAAAATCTTATAGATCATTATTTAAAAAGCAGATTCCATGAGTTGCGTTCAATGAAATATAATTGATGCACCTCTGAATATAATTAATGCACGGGGCATCTTTTCTATAGCTACTCTCCACCTTCACTTCTTCCCAATGTAAAAGAAAATAAGACAACAAAGGGATAAACTACTGTTTTCCTAAGCAATACTTTATAGAAATTATAGAGTTCCAGCCAATTGGGTCAAATATTCAGGTCTAAAACTTTTGACAACAATAAAATGCATCAATTCCCTTTCTGATTTTATGTTGTTCATTATGTATCTTTATACTCAATAGCGGCCATTTCTAACATAAGACATCGAGATCTATAGTTTCTATCAGCAAAATTGCTCAGCACACTATGGTTAATTCTGTTTCCAAAGTAAGTAGTCAGCTAGTTTATCACTCACTACCCTACATGTCTTGGCTCTTCTTTACACCATTTGGTAATAAAGCAGCACTAACAGTTTGTGAGCCATGGTGGTCCAAGAAGCATGGACACGGACACAAGATACATATACGCCACGACACGGATATGTAGCCACACCAGCATTTAAAATGCAGGACACAAATACGTCGAGGACACGTTATTTATTATTATTTTTTATGATATACTATCATTAGATCAATTCCAAAGTATTTTAGTTTTTACCTCATATTTCTTCTCTCCATTCTATTTTCTCTCTTTCTTTCCTTTTTCCATTTTAGTCCATCTAACTTTGATGGACGTCATCGCCAATGGCCTCCACGAACACAACCCATTGTCATGTCATTGGCCATTTGATACAAATAAGTCTTAAATGAGGTGTCCATGGTGCATCCGTGAAGTGTCCGAAATTAAAAATAATAATAATAAAAAAGGACACGGAATTTCAAGTGTCGGACACGTATTCGAAGAGTGTTCGGAAGTATCAGTGTTGGACACGTGTTCGACACAGATACTTTGTCAAAATAGAAGTGTCGGTGCTTCCTAGAATTGGTGGTTGGGCAAAGAATGTTATTTTTGTTAATGATAAAGATGCGATCCAGAAAGTTCAATTTGCTGTGTAAGTACCTTCTTTCCCGATTGTAACCACCCAAAATAACAATAATATGTGGAATGCTCAAATGAGAAAGTTCATGTTTTCAAAAAAAAGAAAGAAGAGAAAATTCATTCTGTTGATCAATTTCAACAGAAAAAATAGATGAAACTGACCTTTCTTCTTTCATAATTATGACAATATTTAAGAATGAAATGAAAAGAAAATATTACACACATGACTTGATAAGGTTAGGAATATACTTTTGGCCAAAAAAAAAAGTAATGTGAAACAGTGAAATAACTTTACAAACAGCACAAACTAGTCAAAAGATGCAAAAGCAACAGACCGAGAAACTAGCTTCACTTAATAACTCAAGAAATACATAAATGTTTTTTATTGACAGACAAAAGACAATTGCAGTGAGAAAGATAAAGCAATCTAAAATGATGGGAAAGTTACAAACCTTGGCCCATGGGGGGAGGACTACATCACCGATGGGTTCACCATCTTGTTTGACCCCGAAGTGATAATAATTTGAATTGCAGAGAAACTCTGGCATGCAAAAGAACTCAGGTATCAACTCCTTCACATCACTTGTATTGGACAAGCAATTTCGATAGGTCCCCTCAATGCTTTGAAAAAGTCGATCTGCGTGATCAAATTTACCACCCTGACCAAAAGCGTGAATTTTTATTTGCCAAACAAACTGAAAGAACTTGATAAAATACAAACATAAAAGAGAAAATAACTAAATGGCTACACACCACTAGAACCCAACCATGCTGCTTTTGAATTGGGAACAACAGAGTGGAGTAAGTTAAATCCTTTGGATGAAAACTACTCAAATCAAAGTAAATACAAATGATCTAGAATGGCCTAACATGTACTTCTTGTATGATGACGTCAACTGGCAAAAAGGCATGAGAGAGGAATTTACGTCTACCTATTTTTCCACAAGCAGGAAAAGTTCGAACCTGTTTTCTTTTCCTGTTGTTTTTTGTATGAGGTGGTGGAATTAATGACCTCTTTCGAACATGGACACATTGTATGTATTTTTATTATTCAACCTTCGTTCTTACTTCTGTATTTGTATTTCCTTCTTTTTTTTTTTTCTTCTCCCTGCTTCGGGTTTGTATTTTTATCATTTATCTATGAAGAAGCATCATTCCATTGCCACTGTTTGGTCTCAACCATCTACAAACTGGGACTTGTCTCTCAGAAGAAGCCTCACTGAAGTTGAGATACTTGAATGGGCTGTTTTATCTCAAATATTGGAGGATATTATCCTTAATGATTCCGATGATGAATGGAAATGGAAGTTGGATACCAATGGAATATTTTCTTCTAAATCCCTTTTACAAAAGATATCAATATCTCAAAACATTACCTCTGTTGAACATGAATTATTATTCTTGAATCTGTGGGAGGGACACCAGCCCAAGAAGGTGAAGTTTCTATTATGGAAGATTGCCCATAATGCTGTCAATACCCATGATTTATAAATCAAGAAGGTCCCGAGCCTTGCTACTTCTCCTAGTTGCTGCTGCCTGTGTTATAACGGGGAGGAAACACAAGAACATACCTTCATTCATTGCCATTGGGCAGAGAGTTTTTGGAATCACCTATTTGAAGCTTTCGGTTGGTCTTTTGTGCGACCTTGGAGCATATCTTCTTTCCTCCTTGGAGTTGTGGTTGGGCATCCTTTCAAGAACTCAAAAGAAACTCTATGGTTAAATCTGGTTTTCGCTTTCTTTTGGAAATGGTGGGGCGAAAGAAACAATGGGATCTTCAATGATACACAAGCTGCTTACAACACTATTGCTGAAGCTACTATTCACACAGGGATTTTTTGGAGTCATAGGATCCACCCCTTTTGTGACTATGACCGCTCCTTTTTATTTGCTCATTGGCAACACCTTTTGTAACATTTTCCGATAGGCTTTTTGTAATTTTTCAATCATCAATGAAAAGTTTATTGTTTCCTATCAAAAAAAAAAAAAAAAACACCCTTGATCTTATATTGGATAGTATCATCTACTTCATGGCTTGTGGACTCTTGAATCAATTTTATAATTATTTCCTCTCTAACAATGGAACCAATGGGCCATCATAGGTTGGCCTAGTAGTCAAGAGGGTCATGGAAAACCAAAAGGTTATGGAATCAATCTACGGTAGTCACCTACCTAGAAATTAATTTACTACGGGTTTTCATGACTACACCATAGGGTCATGCGGGTTGTTCCATAAAAATAGTCGAGGTGGGTCAGGGTGCAAGCTTACCCGAAAACTCATGAATATAAAAAATATATATTTAAACCAGTTACGGCCTTTAAATGTAACTCCTTAATCCCCCACTTTATACTTTTCAACTTCTTAATTGAAAATGCATGTTTCATACATTGGGGGACTCCTTAATCCCCACTTTATACTTTTCAACTTCTTAATTGAAAATGCATGTTTCTTACATTGGGGGAGTTGGGGGAGGGGGCGATCTATTAAAACACCGCTAACAATAAGTCACAAAACAGAACTATATTACGATATAAACGAGTTCCATTGTCAATAGCTTTTCAAGAGGGCTATGCTCTCTTAAAAGACAATACCATAATATTCCTTCTGACAACCTCAACTCCCCTATTTAACTCAAATAGTAGTAACTAGTTAGTGTTGAGAATCCCACATCGGAAAGTGAGGAGACCTCCTAGATGATATCATAGTCCATTAAACCCAAACGGGTATTTAGTTCAATAAAAATGAAATTGGAATCCGAATTTTTTTTTTTTTGAAACCAAGAAATCGTAACTGTGCTCCACTATACCTGGGATAATCACGCCCGTCCCTAGGTCAAGCACTAGGAGACATCAAAGGAACGGAGACACGGGAAGTGTCTACAAATTAATGTCACATATGAGTAGAGGTGTCCATTTTCCCCGCGGGGAATCCCCGGTTAGGCGGGGAACTGGGCCAGGGACGGGGGGGAAAAATTCCCCGTGGGCTAATCGGGGCCGGGGATGGGGAATGTATTCCCCGTCCCCGATTCCCCGATCCCCGCCTCGTCTATTTTTTTTTTATATTTTTTTTCTATACTTTACCCCTTTAATTTTCAAATAAAAATATATTTGTTGATGAAATTATCTATTCATATGAATATTTTTCTTCAATAATTAACATTATAGTTGAAATTTATAGAAAATCTAATTATTTAAAATTATTTTCCAAAAAAATATTTAAAAAATGAAAAAAAAAAAAAATCCCCACGGGGAACCCGACCCCGCCCGGGAATCCCCGCCTCGATCCCCGAGAAAAAAAACGGGGATTTTTTCGGGGACGGGGACGGGGAAGCCATTCCCCGGCCCCGCCCCGCCCCGTGGACATCTCTACATATGAGTCTTGAACCTGAGACCTTGAGGGGAGCACACCTTCAAAACTCAAGTTGTCAACCACTGTGCCACCCCTTGAGGACGAAATTGGGGTCTGATTTAAGAGCGATGAATCCAAAAGTGGCACTATTTTAAGAGGGAATGTTGAGGATCCCACATTGAAAAGTGAGGAGACCTCCTAGCAATTTGTAAGATGGGTGAGCTACTCCTCTAACCCCCAATTGACCCAATTGATTTTGAGATAGATGCACACACAATCTAATAGCTACTACTATACCCTTACCATTTTCATCCAACCTACTTGCAGTAGTTGCAAATTTACACCCATCTTAGTTCATCCAAAATACCAAAACATTCACACCCTTCTGAGTTCATCCAACCTACCCATTCGTAGTACTCTAATATGAACACAAATTTCAAGAGAATTTTTTATGCAAATACATCATATTACGCACACTAAATGTTCAAGAGGCATAACAATGACAACTTACTTGCAAATTTCGATGAAGAGAAGTAAACGGCTCCAATCTTAGAAGGTAGTACAGAACAATTCCCATGCTTGAGTAATGAGATCCATAATAAAAACTGCAAATAAACACGACCATTTCTAAAGAAAGTTTATAGAATAGCTTTAACATTATCATAATTTTTTTTTTCTCTGTGATAGGGGGAGGAAGGGTTTTTGCATATGTACTTTACTAAAATGCAAAATTGGAATTAACAGAGATCCCAATATAAAGCCAGGAGAATTCTAGATTAATAATAAAAGGGTAATGGCAGGGTAGTATAGTTAATCCTGTCCAAGCTCTTCAACTTCAATGTGTTACATATCCATCTCAGTCTGCTGAGCAAACTTTATTGCTATATGGAACGGAAAGCAGCTGAATAGTATTAAAGTTTAGTCTTTAGATTGTTCCTGATGAGGGTCTCAAGAACAACAAATTTTCCATAGGTCTCAAAAAAGATTCCAGCTAATTTTTGTTCCATTGAAAGTAATTAAATAAAAAAACTTGCTTAAAAATAAGGACAAAAATCACCTTGGTATGTCAGGATCACAAAAATTACGATATCGATCTTCAAATACCTGCAGAGGTAACATATATTATAACAGAAAAAAATCGGGGACATCTGGTGTGAAGTGTCAAATGAACTAACCTCAAAGCGTTTCAGATCTAACGCTCCAACGGGCTTTGAAAGGTCACGAAAAGTTGATGACTTATTAAAATCAAGAACCTCAGAGGAGTAATCCGCCAAAACCCAGGGAAAGACTGGATACTGGGTTAAATCATTATAAGATCTTCCAGAAAGAGTATTGAGAATCATTAAATACTCAAAGTTCGTAATATCCCTCCTCTTCCAACTCTCCCGGGCAGTTTCTGCCATCTCGAGGGCAACGCGTCGATCAACAAAAGAAATAACTCCACTTTGATTTCGACTACTTCCTTTAGGAAACAAATAGTCATTTCTACTAGACACGATCAGAGTCCCAATATCTTTTGCATCTTTGGGTGAGTCAAAATTAAAAAAAACTGGTGCAACTGAATCACTGAAGAAGATCTCTATAGCAGTGTATCTAAGCAAATATCGAGTCCAGTGAACTCCTTTTATCTGAGAGTCAACCATACAGACAAGAACGGGAAGAAACAAATATTAGATTCCAGTACAAACAATGCCAGGTAAAACAAAATGGAATCTATGATTTCCCTACCTTTCCAATGTTCCATCTCCTCTGGCGTCTGATATTTTTTAGTGGTCTTTTTAAATTGCCATCGTCATTCATCACCTCCAGGCTATCAACTGCAGTACCCTTTCTCGAGTCCAATTGTAAATATAAAGGCCACTTTAGAGACTTTTGCTTTTGATCGAGCCTAGTCAAATCTGAGCTTTTAAGAGCTTCAAAGTTCTTAAAGGTGGACGCTCCCCCAGTACCTTCGACCAAAAATTCCCCGAAGAAATGCAAAACATTTTTCATTACAGCTAAATGTCCAGCTAATTTTCTTTTGGGTGTCACAAGCACGCATGAAGTTGACATGAGAACCTGATGCATGAAGCCGTCCATAAACAATACTGAAGTATTTAACCAAGGAGGTGCAATTTCAGCTGAGTTTACATACCTCGCTTTCTTCTGTCACTGGAGAAAATAAAGAAGTATCTTTTCTGTCATGTGTAATATCTTTCCAGTCACCGACGTCTTTGACTAGCTCTGGGTGCTGAATATCTGAAGAATCAAGATTGGAAGCATTTGGTTCACATGGCTCAGCATCATTTTCAATGGGTTCTGAGTTTCCTTCATCAGTTATCTTCCGAACACCTTTCAGCAAAAATCTTTTCATTTGCTCTGGAATGTGCCCAACCATACTAGATTTGTTTTCATTTTCAGCATTAGTACTGTCAACAGAAACTGATGGGGGATGACACAGCTTTTCATCAAAGTGATAGTTCTTTCTAAGTTTGGGCCTTCTTCGCCACATATCTTCAGTCTTGTCGAGTTTCCAATGTGTTGAAATATTTGGAGAAGAATTAGCAGACCATGGACCTCGCTCATCAATCAAAGCACGAAACATGTGCATCCACTTTTCCTGCCAATCAAATACTCTATGAAAGAACTGATGATGAAACAACGTATTAAATCATGTTAAATCACTAATCAATCCAAAAGGCTAAAGCTTGGAAATCTGAAGAATGCCCAATAACAGAAAATCAATATTATTTGGAGAGAGAACGACTTCCTAGAAGTTTGAACACAAGGCCTCTTGCTCTAATACCATGTTTTATTAGGTTAATTCACCGATCAACCCAAAAGCTTAAATGGATGGGTTATGACAAACTTAATTATATCACTTAATCCTAAGTCTCCATTCCATGTGAAACAAATGGCATCATTCAAAAAGGGACAAGTATGCAAATTAAACAATGTAGAATACAAACTGCAATATTTTGCTGCTCTTCCTCATAAGCAAGCAGGAATGCAGCTTTTCTATTGTCATCTGCAATCAAAATGGAAGTCCGAATACTTTGCATCTCATCTACAAAAACCTTCTGGTTGTTAGACTCGTTAGAAAAGCTTTCTTCCATTCTAATTCTTAGTTCATCCAACTGCTTCTTATGATCAACTTTTGATGCCTTCATATAGTTTGTTTCATCAGCTATCTGCAAAAGAATCAGTAACAGCCAGATAAATAAAATATCTTCTCTAGCTATACTAAAACTTCTCAATTTTCACCAGAGAGCAATACAAAAGCTATTTGGAATGTGAAAAGTTATAATTTTTTTTTTTTGTTTTATCTGAATTTTGAAAACCAAAACTTATTTTTTTATGAAACAAAAACTTTTCATTAGCATATGAAAAAATTACCAAATATCCTATATAGATAATTACAAAAAACACCCATGTGTAATAAGCAAAGATAAACTATAAACCCAAAAAGAGGAGGATTTGGCTCCAATAAAACACTAGACAAATGATGGATTCATTAAAAGACGATGAATTGTGGATGCTCCGAGAAGAACCGGTCGTAATGCTCATACCAAATTGCAATAAAATGCAAATAAAAAATTTAGCCACATTAGATAGTATGGGCATCCATCTCAAAATCAATTGATGATGAGAAAAACAACCCACTTATCTTATAAATGCTAGGAGGTCACTCCACCTTTCCAATGTGGGATCCTCAAGAAACAATCATAAGCAAGCAGATGGATACACAAAGTAACTTACAGCAGCAGTAACTCGTTCTTTTTGTATCAGGTTGTGAATGTATCCAGTTTCTTTAAGAAAAACACCAGTATCCGAGGAATCATCTGTGCTTAGTATACTGTTGGCAAGTATTAATTTGCAACAGCTTACAGTTTCTCGGATCAAATGTGATATGACATGAATGCGAGCATCATTATTTAACATTCTGTACTGTGATCTAACAGCAAGCAGAGACCTGGGCACAACATTAATTAATTTAGCTTCACAAGCACAGGAAATATCCAAATAGAATAGCCCAATAATAAAGGAAAAAAGGCAGTACCAGATGAACAGCTGCAACCTATTTTTGTTTTGCTCATCGTCAGTAACCACGAGAGAAGGTAAAATTGAAATAAACTGCTGCACACATCGCGATGCTTTTTCTAGAGGAGACTTGCAAATGTAAAGCATCACAAGTCGAAAAATAATTCTTGGGAACTTCTCCGAGCGCAAGAGCATGGCCTTATCAACAATTCTGTTTGGTTTTCCTCCCAATGCACTGCCTATGCCTCCTGATACAACAACTGCAGCCATCTCTGCAGCAGGGAGGTTGAGTGACTCTACTAATACACGCGCTCTTTGACCAAATGTAGGACCTCCAGATGTTGATGATTTCGGCAAAGTTTTGTTTGGTCCCTTGCCATTTATCTCACTGATAATAATCCACAATTTATCATAAAGAAGCCACCACTTTTCATCCATCTTGTCATCTTTAACTTCCATTTGATGTTGTGAGTGTCTAGAAACATGGTATAAAGCAAAAAACAGTATTATTATAGGACATGTCCTCAAACAAACTATAATAAAAAAATAAATAATAGCTACAATAACAGTATTATATGATATAACAAAGTACTTTAATCAAATAACACACAACGATGGTAGCATAATACATGGGCAAATCAAAATTCATCAGCAAAGAAAAATCCAAGTATTATTCCTTACAGATCCACTTACAAGCCCCTCAAGGAAAGTTATACCATTAAGGGATCAAACAAAAAATGTATTGACTATGTACACAGATTGAGTCAAAGTTGATATCAAGTATTGGGTAGAAAAAGTGGAGCAAGTTGTTCAACCAATCATACTCAAGAATGCACATAAAGTGGAATTTCCCTTTTCCTGATAGGCTTGTGTTTTAGTATATTCAACAGGCATTTTAGTTTTATTTCAAATTCTAGGGTAATCATTTTGTGAGCTTTAGGGTTAAAAATTAATGTAGTCTAAATGACCAAAAAGAGAGAGTTCTCCAAGAATAGATCTCTGGGATTTTTATTAATGAATGAAAAGTATTCATACAAGAGAGAGGATTTCATACATGATTTCTTACAAAAGTTATGTTATTACTATTCTTTTTGGGGATCTCATACATTTTTTTATGTATTACTTGAAAGAAACTATAGACCACGCCTTTGAACAAAATACAAGTAAAATTCCAATCTGAAAAAGTTGGTAGCATATAGGTTATCCAGTATATAGATCTGGAATTCCATGCAGAGAAGGGCGGAGAATAGGGAAAGAGATAGAAGTACCTTGCTGTCTGGTCCTCAGATTCCACTTGCAAAACATCATGTAAGGCCGAGATGTAAAGCTCCAGTTCGTTGGAATCAAGAGAGACATCAAAGACGGTTGCAAGAATCTGCATGAAGCTCAAATGAATAAAACCTGGCATAGGAAACTGAAGCTCAAAACCACTACATAAATAGATAGCATAATTGAAGCCTTTAAAAATTTTCTATCATAAATCCTTTACAGGTGGTTATTTTTTTTATAATTATTTTTAGGGTAAAATACCATTTTGATCTCTAAACTATCATCAGTATTCCATTTTAGTCCCTGAACTTTCAAAAGTCCAATTTTGGTTTTTAAACTATCATTTTTGTTCCATTTTGGTCCCTAAACTTTCAAATGTCCAATTTTGGTCCTTGAATTTTTTAAAAAGTTTAAAAATAGTCCTTGAGTTAAAAATATAACCGTGTTTAAAATGTGATGAGGTGGCAAACAAATAATTAAATAAATTAAATAAAATTTTATATCATCATCTTCATCTCTCCCACATCTCTTGAACACCTGTACTTCAAGAAAATAAAAAAAAGAGCATAAAACTTTACACCCAAATTTATTTAATTGCTTAAAAACTCCTCTCCAAATACTTGACAAACGTGCAGTCTCGAAGCTCCTCCGAAGACAGAGAGACTGATGCTCTTAAAGTTGAGAGAAATGTCTTTATTTTGTTATATTTGAAACTGCTAAATTTTAAATTAGAGCAACATTTTAAATTTTAACTTTTTCTAAAATATTAGATAATTAAATTTATTCTTATAATACCACAGGGAGAACAGTTGGGGCGACCAAATCACTGCGAGAAAGTCATAACCCTATGATTGATTCATCGTCAAACTCAAAACGTTGATTAGAGAATGTGGAAAAACAGAAATAAGTACTTTATATACTTAACACAGAGAAAGATGGCTGGGGCAGGGACGTGGTGGGGAGGCCTTATTCCATTGGGCGACCAAATCACTGCGAGAAAGTCATAACCCTATGATTGATTCATCGTCAAACTCGAAACGTTGATTAGAGAATGTGGAAAAAGAAAAATAAGTACTTTATATACTTAACACAGAAAGATGTTTGGGGCGGGGACGTGGTGGCCTTATTCCATTGGGACACTATGTCCAACAGTTTTGTGGTACTGGGGGTTTCTTAATTTAAGGCTTTTTCGAAACAAATGGAGGGTTTTCGAAATTGAGGCTTTTGTTCTAGGGTTTTTTTTTAAATTTGGGGGTAAAGTTTTATGTTCTGTTTTTTATTTTCTTAAGGTACAGGTATTCAGGAGATGTGGGAGGGATGAAGATGATGATGATAAAGTTTTATTTAATTATTTGTTTGCCACCTCAACTCATTTTAACCACGGTTACATTTTTTTTAACTCAATGATTATTTTTAAACTTTTTAGAAAATTCAAGGACCAAAATTGGACATTTGAAAGTTTAGGGACCAAAATGGAACAAAAATGATAGTTCAAAGACCAAAATTGGACTTTTGAAAGTTCTGGAAACAAAATGGTATTTTGCCCTTATTTTTATATCAGTTAATGGCCAAGCTAACTTGTGTACACCTCGACTAATCTTACAAGACAATCGTCTGATCCTACTACATTTGGTTACATGAAACATGTTGAGTATTAAATTTTAGGTAAGTAGTCAACATGGATTGAAATCTTTTTTTCTTAGTTTCACATCTTTATAAGTGGCTTTAATGGGTAACTTTGGATTCACAAAAATATTTTATAAAAAAAGAAAATTATGAAAAGAACACGAGAAAACAAGGAAGAACACCTATAGGTAGAAAGGTTTAAGGTGTGCTTTAGACCAACACTACGACTTCCTAACCTCAATCTTCAGTCTATGATCCGGATCAATATTGGGTTAAGATAGCTTTTGAAGAAATCAACGTGGAATTTGATAGTTTATTGGTGGTCTCCCGCTTGGCTAATTTGCCCATCTCAAATGGAGTTCCATCAAGTTATCGTTGGAATCCTATTTCCAAGTCAATACTCATATTAACCGGTTTATAGATGACAAAGTCATCATATTGATTATAGGAAGACAGAACGACACAATTCTTATAAACGTGGGAAGATTGCAGTTAGTCAATCATCTTCATCTAAAAATCGAGCAATGGTCGGATAATCTTCATGGATTATAAGAAATTAGTCATGGATACGAAGGTTGGCTATCAATTGGAAATCTACCACTTCAACTGTTAAAAATCTATACTCCCCTCTCATATCAGCTCGATTGTAGTTAAAAATGCTCCCTTTATTGGTGATTTTGATAAAAAAATTTCTAAATTTGTTTTGGCTCAATTCTCTGCTAAGCCTCAACTCCTTTTCAATCCAAGGTTGTTGCTCTTGAAATTGACTGCTTTGAGGAAGTCTCAATTGGTTGAGTGAGCAGTGTTGATTCAGTGTTTTGACTTTCGAACTTTCTTCATGATGCTAATCTAGAAAATCCTTGTTGATTTACCTCCGGGTAAACGCACAGTGAAAAGATAAATTTCAAGATGCGAACGATAACATAGACACTGTTTCTTCAGAAACAGTTTTAAGCCTAGATGAAACGAGAATGCAAGAAAAATGTGGACAGATAAAATATGAGAAATGCGTGGAATAGAAATACTACTACCGGCAATTGATTGTCAAGTTCAGCTATGAGCATGTCATCAATAAGCTTTAGAAGGTATAATGTATTATCTCGACATGGCTGTGTAAGAAATATATTCTCCCCAGAAGATAAATCCATTAACATCTGAATCAGATCCTCATACATATCACGAAGAAAGTACTTAAAGGAGACTTGGCCCTGGGACAAGATAGATGAAATATTATCAGAAAGTCACCTACACTTTTTGAAACACATTGGAGAGCAGTAAATTGATATAATAGTTATGAAAAATACTCACACAGATTTTAAAAGAAAATTAATAAATGAATATTATACAAAAAGTTCCACAAGCTTCTCACCAAGGAACATATTCAGTCCAACCTACAACCTAAAACTCACGACAAAAAACAAATCCAAACCCAAAGACAAATAGAGATCAATACAAAGTATTAAATGCCTCTTTTCAGTCCTTCAAATGGAAAGACTCGGTTTGAAAATAAATTGTAGCAAATCAGCAATTAGTGGGATTAATATTGAATAAGCAAAGCTGACCAATTTAGCATCTTGTCTTAACTATAGGATTTCATTCTTACCCCGTATCTCTATCTTTGTCTTGCTTCAGGTGGTCATCCTAGATATGCTTCTTTATGATTGTCCATCATGGAAAAAATCATGAAAAGGTTGGATAGATGGCGTAGATTTCTAATTTCATGGGAAGAATGGATGTGTAATTCTGTTCTCTCTAGCTTTCTACCATACGTTATGTCAATTTTTCTCATGCAATCATTTGTTATTGAGAGAAGAATGGGTGATTTTTTTTAACGAGAAGGTGACAAAGGTGGTAAATTGATTCACCTTGTTAGATGGAAGCAAACATCCAAGTCTCTAGTTGATGGTGGTCACGTAACACTCTAGGTCAAAATTTGGCACCCAGTATTCTTCTCATGCATTTTCTGCGGCCAAACCAAGCTACCTACTTGCCTTCAATTGTCAAGACTATCTCACAAACCAACACGGATCCTTTCAGCATGTTTTGTTTCCACTCACATGTTTCTTAGAAAAATTCCCAAATGTTATCCAACATAGGATCTAAGCCAAGCATGTTTAACCTTGGAGTTCCTATGATTAAGCCAAGCATACTTAACGCTCGAGTTCATAAGCATAAAAGAATTGATAATTTTTACCTATATCGACAAGGTGAATCTTTCTTTCCGGCAATCATAAGAACTTCAAAGTTAGGTACAATTAGCTTGGAGTTATCCAATGTTGGGAAACCTCCAAGGAATTTTCCTATGAAGCATGTGGTTTGAGGTTCTTTATTCCGACAATTCTTTGGGGCCTTTTTTGCAACCAAAACCATGATTTAAAAAGGTTTTCCCACTTTATTATATTTAGAGGAAAGCTTTTCCTTCTATCCTCGAACACTCGGAGCCAAATTCAGATGCTTTGGAGGAATCTTGTGTTCGTCTTTTGATCTATCCAATAGTGTCTCACATTAAATGCTTTTTAACCTCCATGCCTTTTAGTCAATTACAGGTTACTCTTCCTTTATCAAACATACTTTTCACCAAATGTGACTTTATCGTCCAACTCCAAGGAGGACTCTTTCTATTTATGACTCATCGTTAGTATGAGTAGAGTAGAATGCATTTTTCCTTCTCTAGAGTATGAACAAGATGCTCAGCTGATAATAGATTCTTTTGCACAAGCTTTCAATAATCTATTTTCAACTAAAGTTATTGAGCATGCCATTGTGACAAGGAAAGCAGTTTTTTCTGAGATGTCTACTAAGATTCCAGTAGAATTTTCCTATGTTGTTAAGGGTTGCAAGAAATTCTTTGTTGATCTCCAACAATTAAAGCTTGTTAGAATTCTCCTTGTTTGCATTCTCTCTTTTGGCTTGGAGTTCTTCGCCTTGATTCTTCTTCAGTTCTTTGATGATTTTGTCTTCGCTAATCCTTCTGGTTTGTTTGCCTCATTTTAGTGTTTTGGTGGTTTCAACTGGTTTGTTTGCCTCATTTTAGTGTTTTGGTGGTTCAAGTTGTCTCTCAGCTGGAGCTCTCCTTGTCTTCTTCCCTAAGTTTTTATCTTTTAGCTTGTATTTCCTCAATTCGAGCTTATGGTTGTGATGTCAATGACCTCGAAAGATGGACAATGAAGAAGAAGGAAGAAACATGTGTTAATGTCATCGAAAGTTGGCTCGTGAAGAAGGAAGAAACCTAAAGATGAACTGCTTAACGAAGAATGTATAGTCGATGTTGACGATAGAAAACCCGAAAGATGGTGGGTATACCCAAAAACAGTACATACCATCTTCTGTGGAAGCATCAAATCTGTCAATGTTGAGCCCTACGCTCTTGTGTTTGGAGAAGATCTATGCTCGACAGAGACAAGTCAAATTGAAGTCGTTGATGGTTGGAGAAGACAGAAGAAACAGTAGGGTGGGTGTCAACAGAGGCTCTATATCTAGGTGGAGATGAAAGAAAATGAGCGTTGGGGCTTCCAGAAAGAGAAATGTTGTGAAGAGTTTTTGGAATGTAAAACGAGTGACGGCGTTGATGAAGAAAAAGGCTCGTAAAGGATGTGGAAGAAAAGTGAGAGGAAGAAAGAGCAATCAGTGTACAAAGAGGGAGAAGAAATCTAGAAAGAAAAATAGGATCAAAACAAGGTGCTAGAAAAGGGAGAAAGTTCAAGATAGTGAAGATGAAGAAATACTTAGCACTGAAGGGTAAGCCTTCTCCTCCCCAATATCGAAGAAAGAGAAAAGACCAAGATGAGTGCAAGTGTATGGATTTTTAAAAAGATTTTAAGGAGAAGTTCTAGAGAGAGCACCTAAAATTAGAGTTTTAAGGTTGTCATATTTAAGTAGGATTTAGCTTAGTGAGTTATATTGAAGAGTTATTTTGAGTAGTTAAAAATTGAGAGTTGTAGCCAAAAACTCGTTTGGGTGTAGTTTTTGTGTAGAGGAGTTAGAGTCAAAACTTTGTTTGGATGTAGATTTAAAATGAGTAGTTAAAAAAGGAATGATTAAAAATTAGTGGTTAAAAATGAGTTATTTTAATTGATTTGAAATGAGTGGTTAGAAATGATTGAGTAGTTATAAATAAATAATTAGAAATGAATGGTTAGAAATGAGGAGTTATTTTTCAAAGTAAAAATGAGGAGGGGTTAGTAAAAACTCGTTTGGATGTAGGTTTTTTAGGAAAAGTTAATAAATCCTTCATCTAAATTCTAGTTAAATATGACAAACAAACAACCCCTTAACATTCTATATTCTATGGTTTTATATTGAATTTAGTGAATCAAGTAACTCCTCCTTCGCATAAAATTTGCAAGATCTTAATACGAGGCTATCAAACATTTTAAAAACATCCAAGATTTCCATCCAACATATTAAGATCAAGACTAGTTTTCTCAAATTAGGGACGTCATGTCATACAGCTTCTCACCTTGCTCCCCCTTTTGGTTTTAGGACAGGCGATTGGACATTCGCCTATATGGGGCTTCCACTAAATGGAAATCTGCGTTCTATTACATTTTGGAATCCTGTGATAGAAAAAGTTGAACAAAGATTGAACAACTGGGGATCATCCAACATATCAAAGGGTGGTCGTTTGACCTTGATACATGCCACATTATCTAATCTTCTTGTGTATTACCTCTCCTTGTATCGGACTCCTAAGAAGGTGGCCAACATCTTCAAAAAACTTTATAGAAATTTCTTATGATGAGGAAATAAGAGTGGGAAGGCTTGCCATCTCCTTAATTGGGTAGAGTTAAAAAAATCTTTTGAAGAAGAGAGGCCTAGGTATTGTTGACATACACAAGAAAAACGTATCTCTATTAGCTAAATGGCATTGGCAGTTCATAATGAAAAGGAAGCTCATTAGAAGAAGTGTATTAACTCTAGATTTGGATCCCGATCTCAGGAGGACTAAGGGCATTAGGTCTACCAAGGGCCCTTGAAAGGACATTGATAGGTGGAAGCACAGTATTTATGATAATATTTCTTACAAAGTGGGATCGAGATCGACTATTAGCCTTTGGAATGACACATGGGTTGGCACAACCCCAATATGCCTTTCTTTCCCAATTATTTTTGGGTTATCCAACTGCCAGAACAGCACTGTGGTAGAACTATGGGATTATGAATGATCTTGGAATTTGAATCTCAAAAGATGAAGAAATTAGCCAATGGGCTGCTCTTACTCACTTGATTGAGTCTCGGCCACCGAAGGAAGGTATGGATAGATGGATTTGGATGGACAATATGGAGGATTTTTCTTCAAAATCCCTTGTACACAAAATAAATTCTACCACCAGCATATCCCAATCGGCCTACTACTATATCATTTGGAATGGTCCTTAACCTAAAAATAAAAGATGCCCGGTATGGCCATATCTCCAGACAGATGCCCCCTTTGTATGAATGACGAAGAATCTCTTATCCATATATTCGGTCAAAGCCCATTCACTGTTAGTGTATGGGATTATTTCCTTGATGCATTTAATTGATCTATGACCAGACCTGGGAATATCAGTGATCTAACTCACCTTGCACTCATGGGCCACCCATTCTATGATAAGAAAGTACTTTGGCAGCTTTTCATGCTTGCATTCTGGTGGCAGCTTTGGAAAGAAAGAAAAGAAATCATTTTCTCGGACAATTTTCTGAGCAAAGGCAATATCATTGAATCGATCATCTTTTTAGCCATACGTGGGTTTGTACCATCTTTCCATTTAAAGTCCATTTGTTTTTTCAATCTTATGAATCATTGGAGAAGTTTTTTGTAACTTTTTTTCTTTTGTCTTTCATTGATAGGCCTATTGTACTTTTTCATTCAATCAATGGAAAGTATCTTTTATTTTGAAATGGAGACAAAAATTTCATTAAGAAAATGAAAAATACAGATACAAACCTCAAAAAGAAGGAAGACAACAAAGGACAAAAGAAAACAAAACACGTGACTAAAGAAATAAAACAACAGCTAAGACAAAGCAAAAAACCACAACAGGAACAAAAACCAAGCAACATGACTGAAAAAGAAACAAAAGACAAAAAGATACAAGAAAAAGCAAAACAAAAGAAGTCTTGGAGCTTCGAACTTTAATCTTCAAAGACAACAATCCACAACTAACAGAGGCACCACTTCAAACTGCCAAGATCTGAACTACAAATGCCAAAAGGAACGATAAAGAGCCAAAAGCAAACAAAATCTCTGAATCTTTAACTTGTCGAGCAATCTACAGAACCACAACAAGCCTTTAGCTAAATACCACAAGAGGCAACAATATTAGCAAACTTTTCAGGGATTTCAACTAAATCAAACTACAGGAGGCGCTAGAGAGGAAATAGCCAGATCAGCTAAATCAGAAGGAAAAATAAACTCCTCCTGAGCATGGGAGATAGCTTCATCCAAAAGATTAGGTAACGATTCAATACTACTCACACTAATATCATCTTTCGAGTCTGAAGCTTGAACTAAAACCTTGAGAGAAGGCGGAGCAGCAGTCGAAATATGGTGAACAACCACATGAATCATGGGACTTTGAGAGTTTGACGATAGAGGGGTGGGCTTGAAAGCAAAAGAATGAGAAAAGGAAGGAGGTTGGCACTGAGAGGAAGAAGGAGAGAAAGCTAGGTTGGTAAAAAAAAGGAATAATGGGAATCTAGGCGATCCGAATTCAAGACAAGGTTTCGATCAAGGATTGGGACAGATTAGCTTCTTCTAACATAATGAAAAGGCAGAGGTTTAATACAAGAAGAGGGTTGGGAGTGAGAAGAGGGATCAGAGGCAATTGGGTAGGGGGAGGTAGGGTGGGAGGTAAAGGGGGAGAAAAGGAGGTTAGTTCGGAGAGCGGATCAGGAAGGAAAGAAGGGACAATCGGGGATGAAGGAGAGGATAAATTAATATGAGAAGGGAGAGGGGTATCCGAAGGAAGGGAAGGAGGTGGAAAAGGATTTCTCGAAACGGAGAAGATTTGCTTAGGGGACTCTCTAGGTAGAGAATCGAATCCCTGAAAGTTTGGATTAAAGCCTTCATCAAGCAAAACTTTATTGATCCTTGATAGATCAAGAGGATTAGAGAAGTCTTTCAAAATGAGGCTACTTTTCAAATCAAAGGGAAGATCCAAAGCCATAATATCTCCAAAATGCAAGAAAACATTACCACGCAAAGGATGAGAGATCTTAATTGTGGAAGGCATAAAACCACATAGGTTTCTTTTCACTTTAATACGAGTTTAAGTTTTCAACCTTCATCTCTTGTCCTTTCTTCTTTGCTCACCCACCGGTATTGTGGCTCTTCCTTTCGCTTGTTTCATCCTCTGATAAAGCTATGGCCACGCTAAGAAGGGGTATCCTTGGTACCCTTTTCTGCATTCGAAAGGAAGAATAGTTACTATGGTTTGAAGACTTAAACTTTAATAATGCCATGCCTTTCTCACTTCCCCTGTTTCTCTGGATGGAGTCTTCTCTGTCTCTCCTAATGGAGCAACCATTAGCCAGATATTTCAAACAATCTTTTGCTGACGATTTCGGAACAATTTCTGTAAGTAAACTTCGCACTGATAACGGGTGTCAATGTCGTTGCGTTGTGTGGCCGAAGAAAGGTTTTAGATTCACTCTGCACATTCCCTTTGGAAAGGATTTTATGGGATTAAACACTTGTTTATCATTAATGAGAGATTTTTTCACTTCTATTGGCTCCGTTACGATTGTATCCACTAGCATTGGAGGAGTAAATTCAAAAAATGGGAAAGCAGCTTCAGATGTTCAATCTGACAGTACTATTGAAAAAGCAATTCCACTAGAACAAGGCCGTGTCTTCAAGCAATCCTCAGAGATCCTCTAGGAACTCATCCAATCAGCATAGAACGTCCCTCTCATATTGGGTTAGCAAACACAATGTAGTTCTCGATACAGACTTTAGTAACCTTTGGATAGTTACTAAACTTTTCGCTCACAACAAATGGACTGATATAGCAGAGACTTTGGAATAGATTTTTTACTCGAATGTTGCGATCAATCCGATGTTTACAGATAAAGCTCTCATCTCCATCCCCAAGAAGAACCTTGTATCAGTTATATGCTCGCTTGGAAAATGAAAATCATATGGAACATTTCACCTCATCATTGATAAATGGGATGCTTTCAAACATGGTCGACCTACTTGTATCAAGGGATATGGAGGATGGATATCTATCACGAACTTACCGAGATTTCTGGACTCGATTGTCTTTTGAAGCCATTGGTCAATACTTTGGAGGCTTAGAGGAGATTAGCATAGAAACACTGAACTTAACAAATGTCTCAGAAGCTCGTATTAAGGTCAGAAAAAACATTTGCGGATTCATGCCTGCTACAATTGAAATCTCTCATGCCCTGAGAGGTAGTACCTTTTTTAATTTTGGGGATATAGTTTGTTTAGATCCAACTCAGTTTGCAAGAGGAAATATTTATATTCAAGATTTTAAAAATCCATTGGACTTTGTTAGAATGAAAGATGTGTTAATTGATCTTGATTGGATCTTGATAGTCATATTGGGTTTGATGTTCATCCCATTCCTTCTATGAATAAGGTGAAATTCAATAGAAGCCCATGCCTAGTGCGTAATTTTGCTCCTTTTCCACCTCCAAGCTACAATGACTGTGGAGGGAAATGAAGAGACCACTGCTCAAGTTACTGCCCAACCACCTTGCCAAATGGTAGTTTTAAATAATCCTTTAAATGCCCAACAGCCTGAGACTTTAATGCTCATTGAAAATGAAAATTCCAACGAGTGCAATGCTAAGTCCAATGGCTGCAATGCTAAGTCTAATGTATTGGAATTTAATAAGGAAACTGAGAAGACTTCTGTTGCATCTCCTGACCTTTCACTTCCTCAATTAAAATCTAGCCCTTCCTCTCCCACTTCGAACTACAAAACAACATTTATTCCTCTTTCCTTGCATGATTAACATCATTTATCACAAGAAGGAATCTTCTTTGGCTCTTTGAATTCTTCCCCACCTAACCTCATTAACTCCCAATTACTTCAGACCCTGAAATTCTTACCCTACCACTTCAACCAATCTGCACGACCACGACCCCTCTGTCTACATCTAAATTGACTGAGCCTGGCCTTTTGATTTCTTCTTTTTCTGAGCCTTCCCCTCCCATTTCCTTGAAATCCATTCCCTCCCCAAATCCTCTGCCTCATCCTACTTCACATTCCTCTTCCTCTTTGGACTTACCAATTAAGCCCGTGCCTCTTCACTTTATTCGAAGGTCAAGAGGCGAATTTTCAGTGGCTCATAATCCTCTGACAAACCCAGATCACCTAGAAGATTGTTGCCCTTCACTTGTTACCAAAACATCTTCCAAACATTCCTCTGTTCCTCAGACTTCTCCCTTCTCCTTCAAACCTGCCAATGTATTATCACTTAATGTCTCCTCCTCGCCAAGCAAGAATTATCTTGAACATCAGAAAGATAATTCACCTGATCAGGACACTTCAGACAATGATTCTGACTCTGTTGCTAGTGCAAGTTCAATTGATTCCGAATTAGCAGAAAATGATATCCCAAATTCAAATGACCAGGAAGAAGTTTTTCCAGGGGATTTGCCTTCTTTAGCCATTGACACTACAAGCACCAACTTTGGCATACCTGAAAAATTCTTAAAAATAGTTGAAATCAGTGGAATAAAATTCAAAGGTTTTTCAATATCTGATCAGATATTGGTGGATCCTCCTTCTGAAGTATGAAGATACTCTCCTGGAACACTAGAGGGATTGGGGATTCGACAAAGATTAGCCATTAAGAGTTTAATTGTTCGACTCTGCCCTGATGTTATAATTATTCAAGAGACGAAGCAACCTTCCTTAGACAAGAAGCTAATTAAATCCATTTGGAGCTCTAAAGATGTTGACTGGTCATCACTTAAATCTAATGGAAGATCTGGAGGTCTTTTAATTATGTGGGATGAAACAAAAATTCAGGCCGTACAATTTCTGCCAGGTACGTACTCACTAACAGTTAAGTTTATGATCTCACAGGGCAATGCTTTATTCATCACCAATGTTTATGGTCCAAATGATTATCGTGAGAGACCTTGCTTCTAGAGGGAAATACGGTCTCTGGCAGTTCCAATTGCAGTTCCTTGGTGTACTGCTGGAGATTTCAATATAACTAGATGGGTTTGAGAACGACAGCCTTGTAGGAGAATGTCTAGAAGCATGCGACAATTTAACTCCTTGATTGAGGAATTGGATCTGAAAGATATCCCAGTATCAAATGGACTGTTTACATGGTCCAAACCAGGGGATGAAGACATCAGATCCCTTATAGACAGATTCTTGAATACCAAGGAATGGGATGGGGCCTTTAATAACTCAAGAGTGTCCAGACAAACTAGAGCAATTTCAGACCACTTTCCATTACTATTAGAAGCAGGTTGTTTTAAATGGGGACCTTCATCATTTAGATTCTACAACTCTTGGCTGACTGAAAACACTTGCAGAACCTTGATTCAAGCTAGATTGGAATCTGACTCCACCATGGGTTGGGCTGGTCATGCGATTTTCTCAAAATTAAAAAACCTTAAGGAAATCCTTAAATCCTGGTTTTTAGAGGTAGAAGCTGCTCGCTCTCAATTAGAATCATCATTAGTGGCTGAGTTGGAAGCTTTAGATCAAAAGGCTGATCTGGTTGCTTTGTCTTCACCAGAAGTCACTAGAAGAAATGGTTTGAAATGTGAATTACTGGGTTTGTATTCTATACAAGAACGAAATAATATTAAAAAATGTAAGTTGAATTGGCTTAGGGAGGGTGATGAGAATACCAGCTTCTTCCATAAATTTTTGGCTGCTCGAAGAAGGAAGTTGTTGATCACACAGTTGAAGTGGAAATCATATCCTTTTTCTCTACTTTATATCATAAGCTCCTACGTCAAAGACGGGTTCCTCACAATATTGCTTGGTTGAAGCTCTCTGCAAATCAGAATATCACCCTGATCAAGCCCTTCTCCCTCGATGAAATCAGTCAGGCAATCACTTCCATTGGCAAAAACAAAGCCCCTGATGGCTTTACTAGTGAATTTTTTTGTGCATTTTGACTTAAAATCAAATCTGATTTTAAGAGACTGTTTGATGAATTTTATCAAAATGGTCATTTGAATGCTTGTTTAAAAGAGAACTTCATTTGTCTAATTAAAAAGGAGGATGCGTGTCGTGTTAAGGACTTTAGGCCTATTAGTCTTACTAATTCAGTCTACAAAATAGTGGCAAAGGTCTTGACTGAGAGATTGAAGATTGTAATGCCTAATCTTATCTCCCATTACCAGAGTGCTTTTGTTCACGGACGACAGATCTTAGACTCCATCATAATTGCTAACAAGGTTGTTGAAGGCTATAGGGTAAGAAAGAAAAAGGGTTGGATTCTTAAGCTTGACTTTGAGAAAGCATTTGATTGTGTTGATTGGGAGTTCTATCTCTAAAAGGCTTCCATGGGAAGTGGATTTGTTGAATTATGTTAAACTACCAATCAATCCAAAAGCCTAAGCTAATGAATTGGAGTAAATTTAATTATATCAACCAAGACTCTCCCACACTTGTGGACTTTGAAATATGAGAAATGCCCTACAAGTGGAATCCAATTTTAATTGGGGAGGAAACGACTTGACAGGGATTCGAACTCATGGCCTCCTGCTCTGATACCATGTTGAATTATGTTAAACTACCAAAGCCTAAGCTGATGGATTGGGGTAAATTTAATTATATCAACCATAGGATTCAATGGATTATGGGTTGTATAAAAAATCCTAAATACTCGGTGATTATTAATGGGAATCTGAAAGGGAGAATTAGTGCTTCAAGGGGTTTAAGACAAGGGGATCCTCTTTCCCCCTTCTTATTCCTACTAGTTAGTGAAGTATTTAGCTCCATGATCGACAATATTTATGCAAAAGGAATCTATGAAGGATTTATGGTAGGAAGAAACAATATTCATGGGCCACTGTTGCAATTTGCTAATGATACTCTGGTTTTTGGCAAAAATGATGATAATATGTTGGACAATCTAATTCATACAATCGAGCTCTTTGAATGGTGTTCGAGACTGAAAATTAACTGGGACAAATCAGCTCTTTGTGGGATCAATATGGATGATGCAAGGGTGGATGCACAAGCTTCGATACTTCATTGCAAAGTGGAATCACTTCCCTTTTTGTATCTTGGTCTTCCACCGGGAAGGCGCCCCAAGAACTTGTCCTTTCGGCAATCAGTAATGGATAAGCTCCAGAAAAATTTGGACAAATGGAAGCACTTACCTTGTCTCGTGGGCAATGTTTTAAAATGCTTAAGGCGGCCTCGAGGCGTTTTCTTCGAAAGAGGCGAGGCGTAAGCCTCATTTTATATTAAAAAAAATACATATTTAATTCATAAAATATAAATGTAATACTAAAAAAATAATTAAAAAAAAACTCAATATTAATGTGTTATAAAAAACAGAAAAAATAAATTATAGTAAAAAAAAAAAAAAAAAAAAAAGAACATAAAAGAAGTTATAGTAATAGTAAATGGATTGTAGTAGTAAGAATAAAACATAAAAGAAACTTTAAAAAAAAAAGAGAGAGAAAAACTCATAATATTATAATAATAAGAAAAGTTTAAAATATCAAATCATAATAATAATAATAATATGGTATATAGTAAAAATGTTAAAATTTAGA
>JBBMKA010000018.1:1908300-1919775 GCA_037833695.1 Sechiopsis laciniata
TCTCTTCTTCTTCAAGCTTATACAGTAGAAGCTTATCAAGGTTTCAGGTTTGTACATTTTTTAAAGCTTTTTTTTTTACTTTACCAAATGAAATCGTTGAGGTTTACGCCTTTAAGCCTCTGAGGCGGTAGCTCCGAGGCGTACGCCTTTGTTCCAAGAGGCGTAAGCCTCATTTTTTACCCTCAAGGCGTAAACCTTGAGGCTTTTTACTTCCGCCTCGCCTCAAGGCGCGCCTCGAGGCGTACGCCTCTTTCGATTTTTGAAACACTGCTCGTGGGGGAAGGTTGACACTTTGCTCCTCTGTTTTATCAAGTATGCCCCTATACTACTTGTCTGTTTTCAAAATGCCTACCCAAGTGTCTATTTTAGTGGAAAGAATGAATAGGAATTTTTTTTGGGCCAATGCTGAAAAAAACAGTCTTGAACCATTTGGTTAGTTGGGGTAAAGTTTCCCAAGCAAAGGAAAGGGAGGTCTTGGGCTAGACGCAATTCATCACAAGAATACGGCCTTGCTGGCCAAGTGGGGTTGGAGATTCGTCAAGGAGCCTAATTCATTATGGGCTCGAGTTATCACTAGCACACATGAGAATGATCCTCTCGGGTGGAAGTTAAAAACCAGAGCATCCTCTAGCCTTCGTAGCCCGTGGGTCAGTATCTCTAGAGCATGGGAGAAGTTGCAGCCCCGGTTGCTTTAAAGGTAGGGTATGGAAGGCACAGTTTTTTTTGGCATGACTTATGGGTGGGAGATTCATCTCTAAAACAATCCTTCCCAAATTTGTTCTCTTTATCTTTGAACAAAAATGACTCAATCAACTCTTGCTGGGATCACACTTCCTTATCTTGGAATATTGAATTTAGAAGAAGCCTAAAGGAAGATGAAATTGCTGCCTTTGCCTCATTTCTTGGTCTGAACTCCCAAAAAGTGCTCAACAATCTCCTAGATTCCTTGATTTGGTCAGCTGAGGCCTCCGGTTGTTTCTCTGTAAAGTCAGCCAATGCCTTTTTGGGTTCGACTACTCCTATTGACAGAAATGTCTTTAAGGCCACTTGGAAATCTAAAAACCCCAAGAGAGCAAATGTCTTTATCTAGATTTTGTTGAATGGAAATTTGAACACAGCAGAGGTCCTCCAACGCAAACTTCATGACTATTCTTTGCAACCTTCTATTTGCCTTTTTTGCTTATCCAAAGCTGAGGACAGCGGCCATATTTTGTTTCATTGTTCTTATGCAACTCATTGTTGGAATAGTTTATTTTCGGTATTCAGGATCTCTTGGGTTTTCTCAAAGTCTGTAAAACAGAATGTATTTCAGCTACTCCTTGGAGGTCCATTTTGGAAGCAAGGTCGCTTTCTATGGGTAAACTCCACCAAAAGTTTATTGTACAAGTTATGGTGGGAAAGGAACCAGCGGGTATTCCAAGACTCTTGTTTTTCATGGCATTCCAGACTGGATTCAATCTGTATGAATGTCTCTTTATGAGCTTCTTCTTCAAAGGATTTCGATGGATTCTCTATTCAACAGTTAAAGCTCGAATTGGTAGGCCTTATTATAATCTTTAATCAAATTTCCCTCTGTTTTTCTAGACTTTGTAGATCTACTGTTGAGATCATCTGGTTTGTCTTGTTTTTGCTTTCATTTGCATTTTGTACTTTATTCTTCATTTTCTCAATGAAAAGATCTGTTATTTGTCAAAAAAATAGGACTAAAGAAAAGAACTAAAGAAATGATCCCCAGTTGATGAAAATGTCATGAATTAAGTAACCAGCAAGTATACCAATAATTGCAATTTAAAGGATGTAGACAAGAATTAGTGACCACAACATATATCATTAGCAAAAGAATTCAACATACTTTCTCAGACTGCATAAGAAGGAAAGTTGCTGTTTCTTCTAATTGTTGCCAGCCACCCTTCACAGACCTTATGTAATGCAAAAGAACAACAGAAAATAGTTTCCTTATAATGCGCTGCTCATTTATTTTAGCGTCAACTTGATCAAGTGACTCAACTTTGTATTGCTGCAAAGCATCAAGCTTTACAGAGGCTGTCAACCAAGCATTCCACCCATATTCCTATTACAATTATTTAGTATAATGAGACAAAAGTTCAAATTCAATAATTTGCTATCAATAGTTTAGCTGATAATACCATAAAAGCTTCAATATTTGAAGGATTTGTATCAAGAAGATCAAGAAGATCTGTGATTATTTTTAGTCTTGCCGAAATATCCTCACAGCTACATAGAAGCCTGAAAATAAGAACTAAACTCTGTGGAACAGAAAAATGAGATCCAGGAGATTTGTTTTTTTGTCCATCAGACTGATTTTGTTTCTGCAATACCTATAAGACATTAAAGTCTTTAGAATCATCTTGGAGAACAACAAATAATTTAATTCAAATAAATATGTCCAATGGTCACCTGCTTTGGACTTGCTCCCCCTAGAAGAACATCAAACAACGCCCCACATAAATTGTCTGTCGGTGGAAACCTAAACAACCTATCTGATATAGCGGAGATTAGTGGTTGCATCCTTAAACTAGTTTTCTTATGGTTATCTGAAAGAGATTTAGATTTTCCACTAGGGAGATTGAAAAATCTTAGTCCTTTCTTCTCAGAAGGAAGACCGACCAAAAGTCTACCAAGGAACTGCAAGCCAAGCAGTCTAATAGGTTCGAATTCCCTACAAAACGAACATATAAGAAAATAAGGTTCTTTTTCTAATGTTACATAGGCCTTACCAACTATAATCTCTTTTTTTATTAAGAAACAAATTTTCGTTGAAAAAATATTTTTTTAATCAAGTTTCAAGTTTTTATAAGGTGCTTTGCATGAAGAGTTGGTGGTGGTTGAAGATCAATTAATGTTGTTTCCTTGTTTTAGGTTAAGCTTGAAAAGGTGGTTGGCTTGAAGAAGTTTTTTGGACTAAGAAAGAATATGTTCGATAAATTGAATAAAGGAGAAAACTACATACATCTATAGGTGATTACAAGAAAAAACTCCAATTAAAGATGAAAAATGATAAACTAAAAAGGCTCACAGGATAAATATGCTTGGACCATTAAAGGACATTAGGAAGTGAAGCTTTATATGAATTATGAGAAATTGTGTATTATATTGAGTATAGGAGTGAGTTTAGGGAGAGTGTGGAGTGACTTTTTCAAAGGGTCTGTATCTTTGAGCATTTGTTTTCTTCATTTCATTAAACAATTAAAAAGTTCATATCTGGTCAAAAATACGCAATTAAAAAATAGAATGTCTATTGAATTTTAAATTAAAGCAATAATACCTCTGAAGAAGATTGATAAAAATTGGGCAGCCACCAATCAAACTAACTTCTTCGTGGAAAGAAGCAAGAACTGTCTTTTGAGCTATGGCCCGAATTACCATATGCAAAACATCCTCGATGCATGTCACATCCTGACTTCTTTCAAAAAAAGCAATAAGAGCTTTTATATCAGTTGCTACAATATTTTGCCTGCAAAGAACAGTAATAATGATGTGTGAGGTTACATAAGACCATGAAAACATAAGAATAAAGAGAACCTGATGCAAAAAAATTAAGAAAAAATGCATCTCTTAAAGTAAGGTGTTATACCGAATGCACATTTCACCAAGGCTTAGTAAAAGAAGACGAATTTTCCGAACTTCATCTTTAGTAGGCCTTTCTCCAAGAACTCCAACAGGGGGATCCAGAGAAGTCTTGCTTCCAGAAGCAAATTTAAATTTAGCATTGTCACAGTAAAACTTACAAATCATATCAAGAATAAGTGGAAGGCGGCAAAGATTCTTGAGTAGCCTGGGATCATTATCAAATTGCTGAATGAGAAATAAGTATAATTCACGCTGCACTTCATAAGCAGAGTAGATCCAAATTGAGAGATTAAGAAATATGCTAGATATAGCATCTTGAATGAGCAGCTCAGAAAAGCCTAGATGAGATAAGAAAAAAACTTAGTCATGTAGCTAGTACCCATAAAAAGAATCTGTTAAATAAGAACTAAGAAACAAATCAATCATATACCACAGTTTGCAATGACGTTGAAAAGATGTTTTAAAGCTGCAAGAGTTTCCATATTAAGTTGCTGAGGATTGACCGATTGCAGCAAAAATCCCAGAATGGAGAATCCAGAAAGGAGATGCATCTGATGCTGATTTGGTAAGTTCTCATCAAGGACAGAAGCAATAAGTTCAATGACTTCAGCTGTTAGACACTCTTCTGTACCAATTATATCTGTATTCTGACAAAACTGACCATTATTTTCAGTTTCAGATCCGTCAGACTGAGAAATTAGAGGAAAAAGTACAGTGACACCCCCAACACAGTAGATAATCCGCTGCAGTAGGCGTCTCGAACATAACTCTGTGCCAACCATAGCAATAGCTTCAAAAGAATTCTTCTCCAAAATGTGATCTGATGTTGGTGCAACATTAAATAATGTTCTTCCACTGCTTGCCTGAAAGGGTAAAACCCAAAGCATTAGAGCATCTCCACTCTCCATTTCTTTTGTGTATGTGGGTGGAGGGGAAAACCCTTTAATTTATAATCATCTCTCCTTAAGAAAGAAAAGAAACCTGTGCATTAAGGCCGAAGACAATTTTTGATGCCAAACTCTCTTTAGCATTAAGAATTCCTCTAGGCAATTGATTTTCAGAGAAAGTAGCAATGTCATTGTCAAGAAATGAATACATATAGCTTGGTCCAAGAGAATGAATACCCTGCACTTGCTCAGAAGAAATAGCATCACTAAATAAATAAACAGGACCTATCTGTCCAAGAAAAGGAAATGCAGCTTCAACAGATTCCTTAGTATCAACTTCTTCACTCAAGGACACACTGAATTTTGCTCCAACCGTGCAATTTGTTAGTGGTTCACTAACTTTAGTATATCTGAAACAAGAAACCATTATAATCAGTTTACCTTCTCCGAGGAGAAAAACAAAATTCTAGAAAATATTTTCCAAAACTACAAGAAAATGCGTAACAATGGGTGCAAGAATGAATTCTTGAACCTGCATTTCTCAGAAGAAACTAGATCACCATCCACATAACACCTCAATAAGCTACCCCCAGAGAATGCTCTTCCAATACTATGGGTTATACAAAGAAAATGCCACTTCTTTCTGACTACATTAACATGTAACTGGACACTCTGTCTCTTCAGATTGATAGACTGAAAGGGGAAGGGAATAATATTAGTCAATTGCACCTGGAACATATACTTCATTAGAAAAAAGAAGGCAACGTAAGAATAAAAGCTTACTTTCTTTTATTTAAAAAAGTATATTTATATTTTTTGAGTTCATCAACAATTTAGGGTGGGAGATTTGAACTCAGTCATGACATCTTGGTCATGGGAACACCACGTTTTCTGGTTGAGCTTGTTATAGTACATATACTTGATTTAAGGTAGGGTGTACATGGGTTGGATTAAAAGGAAATTTCTTGGACAAACCCAAAATTTTGGGTCCAACCCAAATTTATTAGAGCAACCCAACTTGAAGGTATTCTTTGTAACAAGCTGGATAGGATTAAGCATGAGTGTTATAGTACATATATTTGCTTTAGCGTTGTATTAGTATTTTGTTTTTTTTATTGTAGTTTAACTGTCCTAGTTAGGGACTTAGGGTTGTATGTATATATATCCTTATATACATACATCCTTATCTTTCTAATGAATGAGAAATGTGATTTACAGAGCAAATGGTGGCGAAAAAACATATATTAGGAGAGATGAAAGTGTTAGAGGTTATTTAGTAGTTAGTTTTAAGTGTTGTCCTTTATAGTCTTTTCCCATTCCTAGCTAGGGTTTCCTTGAGCGTATATATATTTAGTCTCTCTAATGAATGATATTATGTGATTCTTTTCTCATATTAAAATACAACATGGTATCAGAGCACTAGTTTTGAAAAAGTCTCATCATTTCTGACGCCAGACAGTCGCCGCCGAAAATTTTTTCCAGCGAGTTAGTCATCACTGCCGCCACCATCAAGTAGCCCAGACGCCGATCTACGCGTTTGGGAAGTTTTGTTCCATTCTGAGCAGCGCGTGAGGCCCATGCGCCGCTACAAGGTGCGACCGCTGCCGCCTCACGCCGGCGCGTGAGGGCATTTGCGGTGGTCGTTTGCTGTCCCGTTTTATGGATTTTTCTCTCCTTGATGTTTCCAACATGTTTGTGTGCTTGGATTTTCAGTTTCTAGTACATTTTTTGTCTCGAGTTTGATGGTTAGAAGGTGTTTGATTTTTTTTTTAATTCAATCTTAGTTGGTGGTGTTTATTGCTACTGTTTTCTGAGGTGTTGGTGCTGTTTTTTTTTATTTACAATTAGGGTTATGGTTTTCATCAACAAAGAATATTCTTATTTGGTTCGGGATGTTATTGTGGTCATTTCGTTTGATGTATTTATTGAATTTGTTCACTTTGATTTGCTGTTCGGGTCTAGTTTGCTGATTCGTTGGTTGAGTGGATGGTTTTGTAAGCCTACTTGGTCACTTGTTTATGGGGTGTGAAAGTTTTGCATGCCTTGGTGTTTTGGCACTGCATATGATTGTTTCATGACTGTAAGTTACTTGTTGAGTTTGTTGTGGTAGAAATTGGATTTGATTGATTAAGTAACGTTTTTGAGTTTGTGCTTACTTCCAAACCTCTCCTCGTGTTTTGTTATATTTTGGCGATTGTCTCATTTGCTGGAATTGTCGAACTGATTAGTTGTTTTGAACTGATTCATTGCTGCAATCGCATAATTTACTAAGGCTGGTGATTCCATTTGATTGTCTATGGCAGGATCGTCTTCCAGATTTATGGCTATTGCAGTTAGTGTTGCCTCAGGTAACATGAACTGTTGTCTTCTTTCATCCCCCACCAAATAGGTCATCGACTATGGTGCTACTAGTCATATGACAGGTAATCCCCATTTATTTTCGATGAGTTTATCCATTGGGTCTGTGATGGATGTTACATTGGCCGACGGATCCAAATCCTCTGTTCTTAGGTCTGGCACTGTTAACCTCACCTCATCTCTGTCTTTGTAGTCTGTACTTCATTTACCTAATTTCGCCTATAACTTGATATCTGTTAGTCAGCTCACTCATGATCTTAACTGTTATATCTCGTTTTTTTTTTTGTCACTGTTTATTTCAGGATCTTGATACGAAGAAGATTGTTGGGAAAGGACACGAATCTGGAGGGCTTTATATTTTTTAGGGTCGGGTTCGGGATTCTGTTGTGTACTCAGGTGTTGTTTCTCCCTTTGATATCCATTGTCGTCTAGGTCATCTCTCTCTTGCTGTGTTAAAAAGGTCTACCCTCAGTTTCACAGTCTGTCATCTTTGAATTGCGACTCATGTCAGTATGCCAAGTTTCATCGTCTTAGCTCACAACCTCGGGTTGACAAACGGGCAGAAAAACCCTTTGAGTTAGTACATTCTGATATTTAGGATCCATGCCCGGTCATGTCAAAAACTAGATTTTGATATTTTGTGTCTTTTGTTGATGACTATTCTCATATGACCTGGTTGTACTTTATGAAAGATCGATATGAGTTATTGCCTCATCTCTGTAACTTTCATGCTGAAATCCGAACACAGTTTGGAGTGCCCCTAAAAGTGTTAAGGAGTGATAATGCAAATGAATATTTTTCGAAAACACTCACGTCCTATCTATCAAAACATGGAATTTTCCATCAGTCCTCTTGTGCTGACACCACATCCCAAAATGGGGTGGCAGAGCATAAAAATCGGCATCTTCTAAAAATAGCAAGGGCCTTATCTTTTCAAATGCGCGTCCCGAAGCATTTTTGGGTTGATGCAATTTCCCCTACGTGTTTTTTGATTAACCGGATGCCGTCTTCTATCCTTCAGGGTCAAAGTCCATCTCATATTCTCTTTCCAGGTAAGCCTAGGTACTCTATTGAGCCGAAAATATTTGGGTGTGCGTGTTTTGTTCAGGTTGTTCGTCCTTACCTCACAAAGTTGGATCCCAAGTAATTACTCTCGTGTTCAAAAAGGGCATCGTTGCTATTGTCCAAGTCTGAATAGATATATTGTTTCTCGTGATGTCACGTTTTTTTAGGATACGCCTTTCACTCCATCATTGTCTAGTACAAGTCGGAATGAGGAGGATGATCTTTTTATATATACGACTGTGACTCGTACGTTCCCACTTAGTCCCCCCTCGACAGAGTCTGTGACAATCTCCTTATTGCCCTCCGTAAAGGTAAACGCACTTGCACGTATCTAATTTCTTCTCGTGTCTCTTATGCAAACTTATCTTCTGCAACGTTTTCTTTCATTTCATCCCTTGATTCAGTCTCGGTCCCTAAAACAGTTCGTGAACCCTTATCTGATTCTGGTTGGTGTGCTGCAATGATGGAAGAGATTCAAGCTCTAGATGGTACTGGTACTTGAGAGTTAGTGTCTCTGCCTCCAGGCAAGAAAATGGTTGTTTGCAAGTGGGTGTTCACTGTGAAGGTTAACCCAGATGAATCAGTTGCTCGCTTAAAGGCTCGCCTTGTTGCTAAGGGCTATACTCAAACTTATGGCGTTGATTATTTTGACACTTTTTCTCCGGTTGCTAAACTCAGCTCCACCAGGTTATTCATTTCTGTGGCAGCTTCTAAAGATTGGCCTTTGCATCAACTTGATATTAAGAATGCATTTCTACATGGTGATCTTCAAGAGGAAGTATTTATGGAACAACCACCTAGGTTTGTTGTTCAGCGGGAGACAGGTAAAGTGTGCCGTCTTCGAAAATCCTTGTATGGGTTAAAACAAAGTCCGCGAGCTTGGTTTGAGAAAATCAGTCAAGTTGTTTAACAATTTGGAATGCAGAAAAGCAAGTCAGACCATTCTACCTTCTATCGCCGATCTACGAATGGTGTTATCTTAATGGCAGCATATGTTGACGATATTGTGATTGCTGGGAGTGATACATCTGGTATATTATTCCTTAAGTCGTTTCTTCATAATCAGTTTCACATTAAAGACTTAGGTGTGCTTAAATATTTCTTGGGAATTGAGGTATTGAGAAACAAGAAGGGTATTTTCCTATCGCAGAGGGAATATGTGCTTGACTTACTATCTGACATAGGTAAATTGGGAGCCAAATCGTGCAATACTCTGATGATGCCTAATATGTAATTCACAAAAGAAGAACCTTTTGACGATCTTGAGAGGTATAGAAGGTTAGTTGGGAAGTTGAATTATCTTACAGTGACACGACCTGATATAGCTTATTCAGTAGGCATTGTGAGTAAGTTTATGTCCTCACCCACTCTGGACCATTGGACAGCGGTGCAACAAATCTTGGGTTACTTGAAGGCTACACCCAGGCGTGGGATCTTGTATAAAGATCATGGCCATATGAGAATTGAGTGTTTTTCAGACGTTGATTGGGCAGGTTCAAGCGATGATAGAAGATCGACCTCCAGGTATTGTGTTTTTGTGGGAGGTAACCTGATGTGGAAAAGTAAGAAACAGAATGTAGTGTCGCAATCAAGTGTTGAGTTAGAGTATAGAACTATTGCACAATCAGTATGTGAAGTAATGTGGATATGTCAACTCATGGCTGAATTAGGCTTTGATAACCCAACTCCGGTCAAGTTATGGTGTGATAATCAAACGGATATCCATATCGCATCAAATCCTGTGTTTCATGAGCGGACTAAGCATATTGAGATTGATTGTCATTTTGTTCGTGAGAAAGTACAACAAGAGTTGATATCTACTGCGTACGTGAAGACAGAGGACCAGTTAGGAGACATCTTTATGAAAGCATTAAATGAAGTGCGGGTGGATTATTTTTGTAACAAGCTAGGCATGACTAACATATATGCTGTAGTTTGAGGGGGAGTGTTAGAGGTTATTTAGTAGTTAGTTTTAAGTGTTGTCCTTTATAGTCTTTTCCTATTCCTAGCTTTAGGGTTTCCTTGAGCCTATATATATGTAGTCTCTTTAATGAATGATATTATGTGACTCATTTCTCATATTAAAATACAACATGAGGTTCAGAAGAAAAAAAACCACAATTAATAGGTGTGGCTAGAAAACAATTCAAGCGAGCCTCTACAGAATGCTTTGCAAGACCTTGGTAAATTCTGGATCTTTATCCATCCTCCATGGCTAGGCACTTTTGGATCTTTGTTCAAATTTTGTAAAATCCATGCATGAACACTAAATCTCCCCGCCTTATGTTGCTTTGATGTTGGTTATGACCTTAGCTTGCTCTTGATCTTAACATGCAAGCAGGGTTTTAGGATTCAACGAGGAAGAGGATGAAAGCTCTTGATAGAGAGCTATCTTGATATCGTGGAAATGCTCCCTATGGATTATTACCGATGATAGGTAAAGAGTGTCAAATAATGGAGTGGATAAATCATTTATCTTGTCTATTGGTTAATATCGTGGTAGAGTGAACCATGCTGAAGCTGATAAATAAGACCAATCATCACTTTTATAACAGCTTGCCTTGGTAAAGAGAGAACTTAACGTGGCTATTTTCTATCATACTAGTAGACTCATAGACACTAAAACCCAAATCCCAACCCAATCACAATATTCGCACCAAAAAAACTTATGTTTCTCTCCCACAAAATATACCAGCGAAAAAACTAGTACATAAAAAGATTTCTATTTAAGCACCGTAGAAACAAAAATAGAAAAGGTCTCCACCCCCATTTTAAATTCATCTTCTCTCATTGAACCTTTTCCTCATCACTATATAGGAAGAGGTAAATCCTCATCTTCCTTCGAAAGGAATTTTCCTCTGAACCCTGATTGTTTAGAAACTCATTACTCCTCCCTTTTTTACAACCCATCCTCCCAACGCCATCCTTCTCCCTTGCCGCCCCATTCCTTTGATTTTATCGCCAACTCTCACTCGTTATCCAATGAGCTTGTTGTCCATCAAGTTTATTGAAAGTTAGGACATTTTTGTAATAATGAATAAATCATTTGAATTTTTCTTTAGGAGGTTAGGTTGTTTATTTGAATTTGTCTTTAGGTGGTTAGGTTGTTGAGCATTTTAAGGAGCCATTTTTGCCTCCTGATGTATATTTTAATGAACCTTTGAGAAAGAAAAACAGAGTTTCTTCATGGTATCAAAGCGGGTTTAAAAAAAAAAAAAAAAACTATCTCTTTTCGCTCGGTCGCTTCGACCTTTGCTGCAACAAAACTCCCACGCGTCGCTCTCGCTCAGATCGTCGTTGCAGCGACATCGCCAATCGTCGCCAGCCTCTCTCTCTCAATCGATCATTTCCGATCGATCGACGCCTCGCTGCCGCGATTCCTTTCGATTGTCAATCGCCCTATTCGCTCGTGCGAACCTCCATTGCTGTGCTACCGATCTTCGATGCCGCGACTCCTTTCGATCGTCAGTCGCCCTATTTGCTTCAGCGAACCCTTCTGCCGCGTCTAATTTCGCTGCTTCTGCACACTGTCTTCTCCTGAACGAATCCTTCTGCCGCTCCTCATTCTGCTGCA
>JBBMKA010000018.1:1919875-1949661 GCA_037833695.1 Sechiopsis laciniata
TTTTAAGGAGCCCTTTTTGCCTCCTGATGTATATTTAAATGAACCTTTGAGAAGAAATAAAATGAGAAAGAAAAACATAGTTTCTTTAAAGTTCTACCAGCTACCACTCTTCCCCCAAAAGATCCTATCCTCCTTTCCTTCTTGAGTCAGATATGGAAGATGACATAAGTGTTAGTAGTATTGACACAATATCTAATCATTTGAACGAAGATAATCTCAAGATCAGAATGAGTTTAACTCTCCTTCTGATTTGGAACTTGCATTGTCCTCCCCGTTGCCTCCCTCTAAAGATCATCAGTGCGCTCCTTTTGAAGTTCCAGAAAAGTTCACCAATATTATTTCTACTTGTAGACTTCAGCTAAAGGAATGTCGTGGATCAGAAGATTGCTTGGCTAGATGTGTTTCTAAATTTTGCTCAGATTATAGTTTGCTCGGCTTGCTGCAGTTTCAGAATTGCCTATTGTAGTTGCCTCTTTTGTCTGGATTCTAGTAACTCTCTTTCTTGGCGACTTTACACTTAAGCCCTCGGTCATCTGCTTCCCTCAATTTATCTTGGCATCGTTGTTCGTTGTTGGGTATCCTTGAAGTTGAAGTTTGAAGAATTTCGGATAGGGTAAAGAATTTCGGATAGGGTATTGAAGTTGAAGCTTGAAAAATTCAGATGAGTGTCGTTTTTGTCATGCTTGGCTCATTGTTTTTGTTGTCTTATGTGTTGCAGTTATTAGTTTTTTAATATTTTGGCCTTTATTGCTCTGATTCCTTCTTTTGTATCATTTTGCTTCCTTTTTCCTCTTTTGAGGTTTGTATTTGAAGCTTATGCTTCTTTTTCATTTTCTTAGTCAAATCTTGTTTCTTGTTTCAAAAAAAAATAGAGATTAAACAAATAAAGATATTGAAAGAAATTATTTCTAAAAAATATGACAAACCTCATAAATAAGCTTGTCCTTTGCAAGCACAGCCAAGCAACCTCTTCCATTTTCAGTTAGGAAGCTGAAAAGACCCATTGTTCCATCTACTGGGAAATTTTCTACCCGAAGCCAACATGAAAAGGAAAATCCTTTATTGAGAGGCCACTGAACAGGAGTTTTAATTAAGATCCCCTACATATGAAAACAAATTGAAGTATCAGGATCGGGAAAAAATAAAGTACAAAAACTTTACATATAAATATGAACATTAGAGAGGACATCAACTTGTTAGATGTTATATCTATGTGATTAGAAAGATATCTTGCAACTATTCCCATAACCAAGACAAAGAAATAAATCCACGAATTTTATATAAATTGAAGTCTTTTAACAAATATTTTGTAAATATACCATTAAATAAAACTGCCTTCAAAAAATATAACTCTATGGACTGTAATAGTGATTCAAACGTGTATACTAGTCTCTTATTTTAACAAGAAACAAACTTTGTAATAGTGATTCAAACGTGTACGATAATCTTATTTTTAACAAGAAACAAACTTTTCATTAAGAAGACAAAAACGTGTACAATAATCTTAATTTTAACTAATCATTTAATCACACTTTTCAAAAACAAATTATTCTTTTATAAGAAACGAAAACCAGTTTATTGATCAAATGAAAGAGTTTTAATGGGGGAGTAGAGGAGGAAGAAGAAGGTCAATAGAGAAAGAAAAGCAAAGCCCATCCTCAATTACATAAAATATCGATTTTAGAGAGAATAGAAATAAGTTCTAATTCACTTAATCGAATTACAATTGTTACATTCTTCCTTCTTATATAGGGGAAACCCTATTCTTTAAAGAAGGTAAGTAAGCTCGGGAAAAACTAGACTTGGCCATCACCTTCACCTCTAGGATCAATGACCTTTTTATTCCAAGGAAGCTAGAGTGATCCAAATTGGAATTTAGTAGTTATGGAGGAGATGTATTGCTTATGTCCACCTTTTTATTCCGAGGGTTTTTTTTTAGTCTTTTAAGAGAGCTCTAACACCATGTCGATTTTAGAGAGAATAGAAATAAGTTCTTATTCACTTAATCGATATTACAATTGTTACGTTCTTTCTTCTTATATAGGGGAAACCCTATTCCTTAAAGATGGTAAGTAAGCTTTGTATGGAAGTTACACAATAAGAAAAGAACTAAGCTTTATGGTTATAAGACTTGACCATCGTCTTTCGTCTGCAAGGAAAAAGACCTGGTGACTGAGGCAAGCCAAGTTGATGAAGTCGCAGCTGAGCTCGTCAATGGTTGGAGAAGAGATTGTTGTCTATGGCCAAAGGTCAGGGGGAAGAGGATGGTGTTGCTATCATCAAAGGATGGAGAGGAAGAAAGCTTGGTGCACTGTGGCCGGGCAAGTCAAAGGAGACGTCGATGATCAGAGGTCGGCTGAAGTCAAAGAGGAAGAGACGCTGCACTGTGGGCGACGAAGGTCAAATGAGGAAGGAAAATTGCTTGCAGAAATGGCGTAGTCTCCATCAGAAGAATGAGAAAAGAAAAGATCAAGAAAGGAGGTAGGTTGTCGATCAAAGGAAAGAGAAGGAAGAAGGGAGATCGATCAAACGTCTAAAAGAAGAACAAAAAGAGATGAAGAAAAAGAAGAGGAGGAAGGAGAGTTGGTCGGCGAGCTCCCCCCAATGCCAGTGAGATCAGTATCGAAGGGAGGGGAAAATCATGTCATTAGGTTTTTAGAGAGAGGCGAGAGAGCTTGAATTTTAGATAGAGGTTTTTTTTTTAAAACGAGAACAGAAAAATGTGTAGTTTCATAAAGAAACCATCAAGCTACAAACATCACAAAAATAATCAACCAATCATCGGTTGGCTTGGTCAAGAAGACCTTCAAGAATCAAGAGTTGACGAGTTCAATCCATGGTGACCGCCTACTTAAAAGAAATAAATTTCTCAATTGTAACAAGGTCAAACAATTTTCTCATGAACAAAAAGGCGTAAAAATAATCATTTTTTAGTATTTTATTCATACAAATCATTACATTTTATTTTCTACGTTTCCTAAATTATCACCAAGGTATTAAGAGTTGAATGTCGGTGAAACCATGCTTGTCAATGTCGATGATGGAAGATGAGAATTGGAGCCCAAGGAGTTGGTGTAGTAATTGTCATCTTGATAAGCATGTATGTTCTCATCCATATGAAGACTCAGGGGATGTTATGCTATAAAATTCACCTGGATAATATATTGTCAATGGATGTCTATGGTGAAGTTGCTTAGATGAGAGATGAACCTGATTAATGATATTGTGTCTTCACCAGAGAGGGGTCCAAGAATTGAGTTGATGACAAAGATTGATTCTCTAAGACCTGTAGAGATGTTCTATAAACATAGGCTATGATTGAGGCTGAAACTTGGGAGAGAGTAAAGAAACCCTCATTATTCATGATTGAGCCCAATAAATCTCATATTCATGTTCGGTAGGTGTTGTGAAAGGAGAAAAGGGAGATAACAACACAATCTATTAATGAGAAAAGAGTCGGTACTTGGCGGTGCTAAGAAGAAAAAGGGAGATTGGTGAAATACACCTTCGGTAGGTATAATAAGGAAAGAAAATATACACCTATCAATGTTTTTTTTTAAACAAGAAACAAAATTTTCATTAAGAATATGAAAAGAAGCAAAGGTTCACATACAAGTCTCAAAAAAGAGAGAAAGCAAAAAGATACAAAAAGAGCAACAAAAGCAAAGAAGAAAAGGCAACAAATGCCAAAACAGAGAGAAACAAAAAAGACTAGGTGCCTAACAAGGCTACAAAAGAAATGAGAAAATAAAAAATAATCATCCAAAAAACTTTAGCTCTAACAGCGAAAACAGCTACAAACTGCAAAAACCAAAGTAAGCTACGCGAAGCAAGAGATACAGTAGCCAAACTAAAAACTGGCAAAATGTTGAGCGGCAAGATTCAAATAAGCAACTAATCCATCCCAAAAAACAAAGGTTCAAATGGCTGAACAAAACCGTTGAACCCCAACATTCCTTCAACTGAAATCCAATCGCCAACACAAACAGCCACGAAAATCCAAGCAAAAAGAAAACCACAATAAAAAAATGCCGACACAACAAAACAAGCTGATACGCCGAGAAAAATTTAGCAACTCATCAGGTCGAGCAAACTTCTGATCTACGACATTCCTTTAGCTGAAGTCACAAGTAGAAATAATAATGGCAAACTTCTCTGGAATCTCAACTGGAGTGCACTGATGATCTTCAGGGGATGGCAATGGAGAGGATAAGGCTAGTTTAGCTAAATCAGAAGGGAAAATAAACTCATCCTGATCTTGAGATACAAAATCATCCAATACACCTATCAATGTCTACCAATCGAATGGTCAATCAATAAGAAACATCCTCGAATAATAATGAAAAGAGAAGTGAGGCGTATATAATGGATGTGGGATTGAGCAATTAGACAGCAAAGCAATGGTCGATCACTCGTTGGTCGAGACTCAATAAGATATGACAGTGCAAAAAGTAGGCTTCAACAATTGGAGATGATCCCAAGAGACAAACAAACACAAGAACACATATATCGGCCTAAAAGGAACCAGTTTTTTACTTTGACTAGACTCGTTTGGTTGGTTGGACCAAACCGGTCTGAGAGGCAGACCAAATCGATCCGATTTTTTTAGAATCGAGTCACACAATATCATTCTTGACTAAACCAAGAAAAAAAAAAACTAGCGGCAACCTCTATGTTGCAAGAAGCACCTAGTTAATGTTTTCGGCGCAAAGTAGATATGTTGTTTGATGGAGACCTGTATGCATGTGTTGAAGGGTTCGATTCGATAGCACATCCAATTGTCTGAGCACCAAGATTATTGAAAGATTCTGTGTGAGCTCTAACCTCTTTAGAGTCGCGTTCGGACGCCCAAAGACTGATAGCTACCATCATGAAAGCAAAAACAAAATCTGAGCTTTGAGACGCACCCACAGTCAAGACTTCAAATTAAATGCTTGGCAAGATTGTCTTGATAAGTTCATCTTTCACAAAGCCAAATAAGAAAACTTATTAGGATTTCCCTCGCAAACAGTGACCAATTCGAAGCATGACTGTCAGCAAAGAAACGTCTGATACAAAAGGAGACCGTACCTTGCAATACTTGCAAAAAGACAATCGACTCTTCTTCTTAAAATAATCTAAGATTTGTGTCATTGTGTTGCATTGTCGTCGATAGAGAAAAATGAAGGGGAAGAAAAAAAGAAGGTCGAAGAGGGAGAGGAAAGGAAGGATCCAGTGGTCTCCCTCCGACACCAAAGGAAGAGGGGGAAAATTGTAGAGTTAAGTTCCATTGAGAAAAATTGAAAGCAAAAAGTACACAGACATCCAAAAAACAAGCTGTCAAAAGAAAGTCCCACCAAAGAAAGAGGCTTTAATCAAGTAAAGTAAGATTTAGAGAATATTTACAAAATAATCGTGCCACCAAGGTCAAAAAAGTTTTTTTTTTTTTTTTTTGAAATTGGGAAATCGGAGCTTCGCTCCACTACACCCGAGGTAGCCACGCCCGTCCCTAGGCCAGGCACTGGTCAAAAAAGAAATATAAAAACTAGCAAGGAACCATACCTCACTATGGCCCCTCTCAATCCTCCTAAAATTTCTATTATTTCTCTCATCGCAATCCTTACAAATGACCTATCCTCCTATCTGCCATAAAAACTTCCCTTCACTAAAAAGGGAGATGAAGGAGGAACCGATTGATCATCTCCCAAAGACACACTAGCAAAATGGAAACCAAACACCTCGAGACCATCGCCCCCTAATAGCAAATGCAACAAAACAAGCCAACCAAGAAAACAATGTTCTTAAAAGTCGATCTAAAGAAATCGAGGATGACTATCGAGCAATTTTTTTTATTTTATTTTTTTTTGATAGGAAATGTAAATTTGCATTGATGAAAGGTAAGTACAAAACGAAAGGGGCATTATAAGAAACAATGCCAATTAGAAAACAAATAACTAAGACTATAAGTACAATAAGGTTGAGAGATCTTGCTCCAAGTTAATGCCAATTGAGAAATAGAGTCAAATATAGAGTAGTGAAGATCCTCCTTATCTTTGAAGATTCTGTCATTACGGTTCAACCAAATCTTCCAAAATACTGCTGCATTGAAGTTTTGCCAAAGGGTAGCCGCATGATCTTTGAATGGATGCCCACACCATAAATAATACAAAAGGTCCTTTGAGCTATGTGGTAATGGGGTGTACCATCCAAAAGATACTAAGATCCAATCCCATACTTTCTTAGCAAGGGGACATCTCCCAAATAAATGATTTTGGTCTTCACTGCTACTGTAACAGTTAACACACCATTGCGGGGAGAGGAGAGCCCGAGGGCACTTACGCCGTATAAAATCATTTGTGTTGATGCGGCTGGCTAATCTCCCATAAGAAAAAATGCACCTTCTTAAGGCACTTCACCTTCCAAAGGGAATAATAAAGATTATTTCTATCCATGCCACCAGGGGAGGTAAAATGATTGCAAGAGACTTTGTGGAGAACAGCCCATTACTTTCCAATTTTCATATCCAGCTATCTTTATCAATGGAGGGTAGAGAAAGAGGTAGCAACGATGATAGAGATGCCCATTCCAAAATCTCAATCTCGGTAAGATTCTTCCGAAAGGATAAATTCCAGGAGTTAGCCAAAGGGATCCAATGGTCAAGAACAGAACCCTTCTTCATATTTGATAAATTATAGAGATGCCTATAAGAGATTTTTAGCACATTGTCACCAAGCAAATGATCATCCCAAAAAGAAATGACCGATCTATTCCCAACCTTTATACGAATCTTATCTCTAATAAATTTATAGGTAGGATGAATATCTTTCCATGGCCCCCTATATTTGTGCAAGTCACAATAGCCCGAGTAATGATGGGATAAGCCAAGCCCATATTTTGCAAAAATAAGTGTTTTCCATAAAGAGTGATCTTCCTTGTAGAATCTCCAGTGCCATTTGACTAGTAAAGCCGAGTTCTTAGAGCGAATATCAATGATTCCCAGACCACCCTCTTCAATAAGACGTTTAACAGATGCCCAATTCAAAAGGTGACTCAATCTACCACTAGTCGATCCCCTCCACAAATAATCCCGATAAAGTTTTTCAATAGCCTTGGTGACTTTTGTTGGCGCTTTGAAAATAGATAAATAATAAGTAGGAAGATTGGAAAGGGTGGCATTAATAAGAGTTAACCTCCCACCTTTAGAAAAGTGTTTACAGCCCCATCCTTGAAGACGATTCTCAATTTTCTCAATCACTGGAGTCCAAAAAGATATGAGTTTAGGATTCCCATTCAAAGGCAAGCCAATATAGGTCGATGGCCAATTACCCACTTTGAAACCCATGGACCAGCAAGCTGAAGCACTCTTTGTCTATCCATACCAATCCCCAAAAAATCAGTCTTCGATTTGTTGATCCGTAGGCCAGATGCAGCCTCAAAAACAGAAACAATCTTACACATATTGGTGACGCTGTCGGATCCAGAGGATGAGAAAAGGATGGTGTCGTCGGCAAACATCAAGTGAGTGATAGAGACAGATAACGGATCAGTGCCCAAATTAAACCAGAAATATCCCCATTTTGTTCTCCTCTTAATAATAATCTGCTGAGGCAATCCATAATCAGGGTGAAAAGAAAGGGGGAAAGGGGGTCGTCTTGTCGAAGGCCTCTTGTTGCCAAAATCTTCCCTCTAGGTCTCCCATTAATCAAGATTGAAAAATTTGTAGATGAGATACACCCATGAATCCAATTCCTCCATGTGGCACCAAAGCCTTTCGCAATAAGAATGTCGTTTAAGAAGCTCCAATCCACCATGTCAAAAGCTTTCTCAACATCTAATTTGATCACCACCCCTTCCAAATTTCTTCTATTCCAAACATCGATAAGCTCATTAGCAATCAAAGATGCATCGATAATCTATCTATCAGCCACAAAAGCAAACTGTTGGCGAGTAATGGTGCTAGGGAGACCTTTCTTCAGCCTTTCAGACAGAACCCTAGCAATGATTTTATATAAACATGTAGTGAGGCTGATCGGTCGGTAATCAGACACAGCTTTGGCCCTGACCTTCTTAGGGATGAGACTGATATGTCTCATTCAGACTAGCATTTATGATGACTTTCTCAAAAAAATCATTGAACACCCCCTTGATGTCATCCTTGAGAATGTTCCATGACTTTTTAAAGAATTCAGTTGTGAATCCATCTGGTCCAGGTGTCTTGTTGGTGTCGAGCAGTGTTACTGCAACTTCGATTCTGCCATAGAAAAAGGGAGCTCTAGGACTCTACACTATTCCTCAGATATGGGACTCCAATCCTCAATGATTGTAAAAGGAGCTCGATGATTACATTTGGTGTAGAGAGAGGTGTAAAAGGAAATAAATTCAGCTTCAATGTCCCTGTCAGTAACCAAACTAATGCCACTGGGAGATATGATTTCAACAATGGTGCTTTTTCTACGGTTAGATGCAGCCAACCTGTGAAAGAATGTACTGTTATTGTCACCCTCAGCCAACCAACGTTTTTATAGTTTTGTCGCCAAATGGCTTCCTCTTTTGAAATAATATTTATCAGCTCAGCTCTAATCTCGGATCTTCTGTTAAGTTCCACGTTAGAGAGAGGGCCAACATCTTATCTGGAATCAATCACTTCTAGTTCTTTTGAGAGATTGAACTTTGTTTCTTTTATTTTGCCAAAGGTCTCTTGATTCCACAATTTAAGGGCAAGTTTCAGTTTCTTCAACTTCATAATAAATCTATGACCCGCCCAACCAGTTGTAGAATGTGAGCTCCACCAATCAGAAATAAAATCAGAAAAACCAGGGTGAGAAAGCCATGCATTGATGAAGCGAAAAGGAGAGGGGCCCCAAACTTCCTTTCCCAAGGTAAAACTGATTAGTGATTAGAAGTATTCCTTTCTAGACGTTTCATCTTAACATATTCAAACTTCTGAATAATAGAATTAGTGGCAAGGAAACGATCGATAAGTGTCATGATGGGGCCATCTCTGAAATTAGACCAAGTATATTTTCCATTGATAAGGGGGAAGTCGATCAAGTCCGTTGAGGCAATGAAATTGTTGAACTTTCTCATAACCCGACTAGGATTGGATAAAGATGACTTCTCCCAAGTCCATAGCGTAATATTAAAGTCTCCCCCAACAATCCAGTTACTAGCACTAAAGGAATGAACATTCCTCAACTCAGTCCAGAAGAGACCACGACACTGTGGTGAGTTCGGGACATATACTCCTGTAAGCCAAAAAGAGAAACCAACCAGGAGTTTAATATGAAGAGAAAGAGAATAAGTACCTTTGACTATGTTGAGTTTATTGATAAGAGAATCGACCCAAATAATTGCAATGCCTCCTCTGGAACCAGTAGCATCAAGGGATGCCCAAGAAACATCACAAGAGCCCCATATGTCTCTGATAATAGCAATGTCAACTTTGTCACTCTTGGTTTCTTGTAAAATAAGGATGGAAGGATTGTGAATTTTGACAAAATCTTTAAGGAGAGCTCTTTTCTTCCAGCAACCAAGGCCTCTAACATTCCAGGAGATAATAATCATTGATGTATTGCAGACCCAATCCTAAAGGAAAAGGAACTTTTGCTTGGGTAAGTGATAGAGGATTGAAGATTCTTGAGTTCTCTTTTGTATTTGGTCGAACTTTTGGAGACAACAATTGGAGTAGAGGGTTTATTGTTTTGAGTTGGAGGAGAGATGTTGTGTACAGGGACAATTCCCATCCCAAATTGAGCCATCCAAGAAAAGAACATAGGAAGCATATCAGTAATGTGATTTTTGCTCTCAGCAGGCAAGGATCCTGTTTCCATATTATTTTCATTCTGTTCTGAAACATCATCAACAAGCACTCCATCTTCTGTCTCAGTGGAATGATAATGCAAATCAGTACCTTGTGAAAGACCCTGAATCATAAGAGGAATAGGATTAGCCTCAATATGACTTTGATCAAAGAAAACACCCAAATCCGGCTCAGATGAGGCCTTGGTCAAGACCAGCTCTCTATTATCTTTTGGTGATGAAGCTACAGATAACGATCTAGGAGGCGAGACATCACCATCCGTGTCTGAGTAAGTGTATGGGACCAGTGAAAAGTATTTTGTGTCAGCCAATAAAGAGGTATGAGTGCTATTAATCATCACCGGAATTCTGTTTCCACAAAGATATGGATTCGGAAGGAGATGCTCTGTTCTATCGAACAATGAAGTCAAACGTAAAGCAGAGGAAGAGGCAACAACTGGCTGTTCAATTTCTTTATCCACAAGAGACCGTCGAGCGTCAAATGAATGTAAACCATTGGATGAAGGCCTTGTTTCATTGTCAGTAGAAGAAGTCTCTGCAGGCTTAGTCGGACACTGATTTGACCGAGAGAGGACTCTAACCCAGTGGTTTTTAGGGAGACCGACTTTAACCAATGGTTCACCACTACTGCAAGCCTCATCTTTATCCACCGAAAGTTGATGTTGATAGGAGACTGCAAGATTGGATGAAACACGAGGAATATTCATATTTAAAGGGACTACGCATTGTTCATCGTCCTTCAACGTCAAACTCGACTGTAAACAACTTTGTTCCATGCGCTCAGAGACTCGATCCACGCGCTCAAAGCGAGGGGTGGCCGAAAAAGGGTTTGGCAACTGTAAATTTCCATGGATGGATTTCTTGTATGTGATATGGTGTTCGACGGCAAAAAATGGATCAATAAGCGCAGTGATGGACTCTCCAAGTTTATTCCAGATTGGAAACTCTGCCGGAATAAAACCAAAAGGATTTCTTAAAACCTTTATGCTGGCCTCCATCCTATCTAAACGAGCCAAAGTCTTACCAGTTATCTCAACAAAACCTCCACACTTATCACTGATTTCCTTGAACAGATCAATAGACCAAGTATCAATAGGAAAATTTCGAATTTTGATCCAACCACCATAGCAAGGAACAACCGACGCTGAATGCACAATGCTAGAGGACCATGGGTAAAAACGAAGACGGAAATTACCCACGTTAAACCACCCAACAATTTTGGACAATGTTGAGGCTTGTTCAATGCCTTCACAAGCCATCAGAGCTTTGTCTGGTTGCGGAGGACTAATATTAGCACAGGATGAGACCTCCCTCTTAAGAGCTTTCTTGATGTCTATCGAGCTATCATGAAAATATTCCCTTTGAATCACAACATAGGTAATGTAATAAAGATCTGCAAAAACTGGTGGCATCTCTGTTTTCGATCCTGAAGGAGGGCAAAAAGCCACTGATTTCCCCTTGAGTGAATGGGTATATGTGGACCATCCTTCAATGACTTTGGTTCAATGCTCATCACCTTTTGAACAGAGGAAGTAGGTGGAGGAGATGGAGAGTTAAATGCCAAAAGAGCCTTTAGAAAATTTGTCCATCCTTTCCTATCAATGCCCATTGGAATAAGTATTCTACTGCGACCCCCACTCTTTACAAGTTTTGAAAGTTCAGCCACATGACCTCTTTTATTGGTGAGCTTTTCTAACCAATAAACGTCTTCTCCCACTCTAGCTTGTTCAAAAAACTTGTGATTAAAAGCACAACTGCAGAGCTTCTCTATCTTCTTCAGTAGCCATAGAAAAATGTCCAAGTCGAAAGACAGGGAAAAGCTTTTCCCAAAAGAAGATTCGGTAATCCGAAAATGACCACGAATATTTGGGTCAAGTTCAATCGAGAAGTGTTTTCGGTCGACTTTGACCGTCTGTTTGTTATAGACCATGTTGTAATCTCAGAGGAGTATTCAAGCAACGACATGGATGAGCGGCGCGTGGGTTAGGATGGGCGAGAGAGAAAGAGAGGGCATTTTTCCCCTTTCCATTTTAATTATTATTATGTAAGAAACTGAGCTTTCATTAAGAACGATGAAAGAATGTACAAAGGCATATGCAAATAAGCTCAACCAAAGGTAGTCTCACAAACAACCTACAAAACTGGCCTACAATCCAACAAAATCAAATGAAAAACGTAATTTTTTATAACACGAAACAAACTTTTCATTAATATAAAAGATGAAAAATGTTCAAAGATAAAAAACTCTCTAAGCGGAAAGAAAAAATATCCAAATAATACAGGAGCCAAAAAATAATAATTTTAAGAACAAAACGCCTAAGAAGAATTCAATCAACCAACAAGCAAAAACAAGACTAATGGGATATTGTTTAATGAATGAGATAATCAATTTTGTCTAACCAGAAGAATACAAAAAAAACCTGGAAATCAATTTTGGACAGAGCACTAATCGGATATTATTTAATGAATGTGACAATCAGCTTAAATTTTCAGTGAAGTCTTCTCTAAGGTTGAACATGATCCAAGATAGTTCTACAGCAACAGCTTCATAGTTAAGGACTTACAGAGTTGCTCCCACTCAGATCAAAAAAAGCAGTTGGTCCCTTCTCTGTTAGCATTGATAAAATACTGGCCATCAACAATGAGCAATACCGCTTCTGTTTCCCAACTTTCTCACTCCTTAACAAAGCAAAAATTTTACGGATATCTTTCCCAGATACACTATGGCCACCTATTACGGGAATTAACTGAGCAATTTTCACAATGACACCATCATCGTTATCTTGACCAAACCAATCCAGAAGAAAATTCAGCATTCCTGCTCTCACACAAGAAGCTCGATTGGATATAGAATCCCGAAGAATCTGTTGGAATATATTAAGCCCTTGATGTTGCAATGGCTCAGTGCTCTGCCCAATCAAATGCCAAGTAAATTATAATAAAAATTAAAAAAAAAAACAATGGCAGAATGCAACATAGAAATGAAATAACCTGGTTGAGCATAAGAGTGAAAAGATGGAGAAAGAATATCAAGCTACAAGAGAAATGAATTTCTAACCTTCTGCAAAACATTCAGATAAAGAACGATCACGTCTTCATTCTGCATCAAAATGGTAATAAAGAGAATATTACATTTTAAGTAGTTATAGTCATACAAGTGCACAGCCGCATCCAAAGATACTTCTAAACCATCAAACTGAAGAAATGAAAACTAGGTATAAAAAGGGTCAGGCAATGATTGGACAATAAAGAGCTCTAGAAGAATGCCTGCATCATCATGTCACCTGTATAATAGGGCACAACTTTAAATCAAAGATTCCATCAACAAGCATATCGAGCAGAGCACTTAAGAGTGCATCACTTGGATGGCATTGACAGAAATCCAAGAGCAAAGTTTGCAATGTCTGGTAACCTTTGCCAGCCAGAGCTCTAAATGAAGACTGTACAAGTACACCAACAAATTAATAACAGAAGTTAACTCGAAAACAGCTGTGTTAGGATAAGAGAACAAAAGAAAGTGCAATATAATTTGGCTCATGTGAAGAAGCATTTCCTTCAAGGGAGAATATTCAATCAACTGTATGTGCATGGGTAATGAAGAAGCATGTCAAGTCGCACTTCTTTTGGTAGTAGAACAACAGTTGTGTGGCACTTGCACTAACTAGGCGAGCAAGTTAGCCTTGTCAAAATCGGGACTATATGGATCAACTTCCCCGCACATTTTGGGACAAAAGGTTTTTTAAATGGGAGAGAGAAATCATGTTAGAAAACATTTAACTTTTGAAAGGTTACATGCCGCATCGATAGGGATTAACAACATCAACAATATTGTATTAACATATAAGTGGTAGGAACACTGAGACAACTAGTCATACCCCATATAGTACATTCAAACACATATTTGAAGTGACACCCTTGCACATGAAAATGATGAGGAGTCATACGCTAGACTAAAAGCAAGGAAACTATCCCAACATGCAACAATGGCGACATGGCATGACGGCATGATGAAAAGAGGTCTAAACGAGCATGCGGCCACATGCAACATGCATTGGATAAGTGTGATCGTGACACATGGGAGCATGGTATATCGTATACGAGATAGAGAGAAAGCAGTTGTCAAGCATTAAGGTAAATAAAATGAAGGGCCTTTTTCACCTACCAACTAGGTTATGTGACAGACCCAAATGGTAGACTCCTTTAAGTGAGTTAGTTACATAGGGAGTTAGTTAGATCTGGGAACTCTCAAGTACTTCTTGGGGGTATCTTCTTATCTCAACCAAAGTATGTTCTTGATTTGTTATCTAAAACGTGGAGTACTACACGGTTTTACTCCAACTTCCATGTTTCAGATAACAAATGAAGAATATAATTTTGTTGAGATAAAAAGATACCTTTCTTGCTCCTCATCACTTTTAATATCCAATAAGTACTCAAGAGTTCCCAGATCCTTAGTATGAAACAGACTATGAAGGAAAGCTTTCATCGATGATATACTTGACCCATTGGTGCCAAGGGTGGGGAGGTTTAAACCCATGACCTCTTGGTCATGGGCACTTTGAGTTATTGTGTTGGCATGCCATGTGGCCTCATAATAATGTAGCTTAGTATTATTAATACATTAGACTTGTACTAACAAGATTACTCCAAATATAAGTATCAGAAACATGAAGCAGATAATACAGCTCATATGGAACAATAGCAAATAAAGATGTCTTTATTTTTCAGCACATTAGCATACGACCATGCCAAAAGATAAATTAGACGTCCACGGGAAAATTTTAGAAGTACCTTTGAGACTTCATTTTTAGCCAGCAGACAAGAAAGAGTTTGAAGGACGTTCAAAACCAACTTTTCTCCATTTGCCTGGTCGACATTACCATTCAACAAAGAGACAATATGCAAAAAGCACTCTCCATCACGAAAAAGAGCTTGGTAGTACTGAAGGAAAACAAATTACAACATTAGAATACCAAAAATAATGTAAAAGCCAACGAAAAAAGAAGGTTAACAAATTCTAAAGGCCAACATGTGTTTTGAGATAGTTTTTAGGATGTACGACTAATTTAGAAAATTACTCCAGGTAGATATACCTCAGGATCATTTAGAACCATCTCTCTGATTCCAACCAACAGATCAATCGAGAGTTCTGTAGAACTTTTCTCCCGCTCTTTAATTTGAGCAAACATTTCAAGATATTTAGTACAAATATATAGTTTTGCCTTCTGATCTTCTTCAGAAATTGGGTTTATCTGAAGAACAGTACAACCAAAAGTAAATGAAAGAGAAGATTAGAACAAGTAAGGTAAGCTTTCCAGGGTAGCATTTGAAGAAACCCACCCCGATTACAATTAATTACAGAAACACATGAAATTCTTTTTCATTCTTTTAGTAATCTTGTACAAAATACAGTGCCTTGGTGAATGACTTTACACACAAAAAATCTTTTGTAGCTACAACGTTTGGATAATTATCAATGATTGAAAAGCTTTCATTACGTAGTTTCTGGGAGGGGGCCTCTCCCCCCGGCCCTTAAGCTGTTCTTGTTCATTTTGAAATCAAAATATTTTGATCACTTCTATAAAAAAAAAATAATAAATAAATAAATAAAACAAACATACAGAGGAGATATGACTTCTGGACTTATTTGCAAAAAAATCCGAAAAGATACAGAACTTAACTTGAATAAACCAATAATATAACATTACCTTCATGAGCACAAGTGTGTGTTTAAGTACACGGCTTCTCAAAGTTTCTTCCCAAAATAATTCAAACAGACAATCAATTGACGTTGGGTTAAGCAGAACCAACTTTTTTGCATCATCTCCAATTGAGAAAAAATCTGTGAAAAGTTCCATGATGGTTTCCAAGCAGGTAAAACAACTTTGTGCTGTCTCACGTGTATCATGACCCTGATTACTTCGAGATTGGATACCTTCAACAAAATTAATCTCAGATGAAGTAACATTTCCAGATCTTCTATGTTCCTGGGCTTGAACACAAGCAACTTTAAGCAACCTGGGAACAGCATCCAATGTCTTGATTGAAGCAACAGTTCTCTCTGGTGAAATTTGTAATATGCGGAGCAGGCTCTTAGAGAGAGCAATGGCAATCTCAGAATTACAAGCAGACTGTTCAAGGGTGTCTAACAAAGCAGATAATTCAAGCTGCGATTAACAAGGTTGTAAGTTATATAAGGCATCTAAGCCAGAAGCTAATATGAATAAATAACAGAACAAAATGCAACAAATTTTACAAAGCTAACTAGTCATATAATCTATATTTAACATGGTATTAAAGCATAAAATGTCATTTTTTCCCAATTAATATTGATTCACTTTTGTACCTTCTTCAAAAATTTAACAATGAGAGAAAATATTAGAATAAATTAATTTTACCCTAACTCATCAGCCTAAGCTTTTGGAATGAATGATGATTTAGCATTATCCATACTTCTCAAGGAATTACATAACTACAAAAATCCAAACAAGTACTCCGATTGAGCCAGAAATATTGTTTGCTGAATCATAATAAAAGTAAAAAACTTACTAAGTTATGTGCACTTCCACAAGAAGTTGCAGCGAACTCTACAAATGAAATTACTAACATTTGAATTGCATCAACCCTGTCAACCTTTGGTGGACAGTTTGAGCTAGTAGCATAAAATGTTTCGGATTTCTCCAAGAAGTCCTCATCAATGTTTGTCCAAGATTCTAGGAAAAACTCTTCAAAAGCAGATCCAAAATAGAAAAAGTTCTCAGAGAAGAAAAGATCCCATATCCCCTCTTCTCGAAAAATTTCAATAGACACCGGAGAAGAAACAAGAAACTTTCTGAACGCAGTAAGGATGGAGTGTTGCAAAGCATTAGCAAGGATCCTACAAAATGAGTTAAACTAGTAGTAAGGAAAATGGTAAACTTGAGAATTATAAAAAATAAAAAAATAATAAAAAAAAAACAAACAAACAAAAAACACACATATATCAACATGTATTTACACAAACAAAAGTAAATTTTCTCACAATTACCAGTCACAGAAGTGTTAAAAATGTAGAGATCAAAGATTTCCTTTAGTACCTAATAGAAGATTATTCTACGACTTCCTTTATTAGGGCTGAGGAGGCTCTCCTCCCCACCCCCTTGTCCAATGAACATATTATAATAATAATAGAAAAGACAGATGAGTCAACTATAAAACAGACCTCAAGTGGGCAGGCAAATCATTTTGATTAGAGCAAGCCTTAATGCAGGGGAACACGGCTACAAGTACCCTCATGACCCATTTGATTGAAAGATCGCCATAGACTAATGAAACAGGTGTCATGATTCGAATAGAAGATGCTTGAGGATGATGAGGTTTAACGTCATCTGGAGCAAGAAGAAAAGAACAGAGTACTCTGCATAACTTCACAACATATTCGTTCCAAGATTGTACATGAGTGAGATGGGCTAAAGGTACAACAGAACACTCTTCCGACTGCACTGCAATATTGTATTTACAGTCAAGAATAGGCCATCTAAAATCATGCTGTCCAGATAACTCCCCAATCTGCAGTTTGTATTCTTGAAGCATGAAAGCTGGAGAACAAAAGCTATTTGCAAATTTATGGACTCTCCCATTTTCACACAAAAATTGCATGTTGTTTAAATTCCCAAAGCTGGATGCAGTTAAGGGCACCATTAGAGTACTAACTTCTGAATGAAATTCAGAGCAAAAAAGTAGAGTTTGTCCTTCCTCATATCAGAAAACCCCGGCTAGATAACAATAGAGAAGCTGATTAAATACGATAACTATACTATCCAACAAAAGATATTCTGAAGACATTGAAATTATGGCAATTGGGGTATAGAACAGCACTACCTATCTTATACAATAATGCATGCGTTTTACAAGTAAGAAATTCTGAACATTTATATGCATCAACTTCCAAATCACACAGGGCTCAGGGTTATTCATGAAAGTATAAGAAAATCAGCAGAGAACAATAGAATAAGAAAGAAAAAGGATACACAGCCTCTCTAAGAACTGCCAGTGAAAGAACATGAAGCTGCACAATGTTAAGGAAGCGGCTCTCGTCTCTGGAAAATATTTTAGAAAGCATGTTAGTAGTCAAAAAGAATAAAGTGAGGTGGACAAAGCGTATCAACTTATAGACATTGATATATCAATTGACATTAACCAAAAAAATCATTAGCTTCAAAACTACCCTCACGGCAGCATTCAGAATGTATAAAATCTAAAATTAATTAGAGTGAAGGCTGTAAACCTTTTCTGGTCAGCATCAGCTGGGTCCTTTGGAGCTAAACCAATTTTGGATGGAAGTCCAAGACCATCTAACAAGACTTCAAGTCCACCAATGCTTTTAAAATGATTTTGGCCCCGTGGATTCTCAGATAATGCAGAATAGAGAATCTTTAAAGCCAAAAATTGGAGCTCCACTTCAATATTTTGTTCTTTGATATGCATCCTTCTAGTAACCCGTAATAACTCTGGTCAAAAAACCTTTTTACTAATCAGCCTGAATGATAAATACTGGGATCTACAGTAAAAGCAATATAGATTTTGTCGATGAAAAAGTTTAGTAATAATAATAGATGGTTTTCCGAAGATGGTCAAAAAGAACATTCAATTTTTTTTAATAATTAGATTACTAGTTTCTTCTGCATGTCACCATTTTAATGGATTATTGTACCAATCACTAAGTTCTGATGGAAAGTTTAGTTACTCAAACTGGCATACCTTACCTACTAACCAATTCATTCCACCAGCTTCCATCACTGACACAACTGCCTTCTGACGCCACATTAATCTCTCTTCACAAGATGGTACCTTCATACTTAGAGAATGATCTTCCACACACAGAAATGAATCTATGTCAATAAAAATGTGTACTATTGATACCACATATATTAACATTTGTTGTAGGAGTCTGGTATTTTCCACAACAATATTAGATAGACCTTCATCAACAGAAAGTTCGCCTGCTATTGTCTTAAGTTGGATAACAGCCCCTGAAATTAAGGAAATCAGACTGCAATCTAAACACAGAGAAAATATTGGCAGAATTTATAAATGCATATCAGCATCTTAATTCATAATACTGTATCAAAAGAAGTGATGAGGCAACCTTTCATCAATGCTGTAAGCTTCTGAATCCCACTATAGTACCTAAAAACTTTACAGTTATGCATTGAACGCATAACTATTGCCAATGTATCCAAGACAAGAAACCCTTCTGTAGTTAAATTTAAGCCAATTGATGCTCCCAGTAAGTCTGCTGTTGACCGCCCTAAGTTCAAAGATAAAGTCAGCTAAAAAGGGAAGATCTAGTCGACAACATCAATGACTTAGGAAGTCTGTCATCACCTACCCTCACAATATTGTGTGCCTTTCTAAGTAGAATTTTAAACCAGTAGGACGAGATGTCCCACAAAAAAATAAGTAAATAAAAGAAAAAAAGATTAGTTAAAACAACTTGATATCCAATCGAATACAATGAGCGGAAATCTAGAATAAGATCTAGGCATGGAAACCTAAAACAAGATTTTTTTTTTTTTTTTTTTGAAACAAGAGACAACTTTCATTGGGAAAATGAAAAGAGATAAAGCTCAAAGATACAAATCCCGAAAGGAGGGAAGCAAAAATACAATCCAGAGAAATGAAGTTCAAAAATATTATTACGATCCTCTCAAAAAGTTTTCTTATACCCGTGACTGTCCGGGCCGCGCGACTAATGCCACGGGACATACCACCTGACCCTACAACATTTGGATGTCAAGGAAATCTGTAGGAAATTAATTCCTAAGTAGGTGGCCACCATAGATTGAACTCATCACCTTAAGCACCCCAAGGCCCTCTTTGACCACTAAGCCACTCCACATGATGGTTGATCCTCTCAAAAAGTTATAAGAAGGCTAGTATTTATATATTAGCACAAGGTATCCAACCAACGGCCAAACTAAAATAAAGCCAGTCAACAATGTAACTAACCTCCTCAAACAAACTTTTAACTTCCCTAACAAAATACTCCCAACGGCTACATTTCCTAAATAAGTAACAGAAAATGAAACAGAGGCCCACAATCGGTCAAACATAAGAAATCAAAGAATTCTAACAAGTAGCCTTACATAATACATCAGTAAATCAACCAAACCAACAAATTACTGCTTTGCATAATTAGTGGAAACCTCTTCAATTAATTTTAAAATGATTCCTGAAGCATACTCAGTAGTGGAGATAAATCAACTTACATTCAACGACAATAGAAGCCAATTGCTTGACCTCTTCAGTTAATTTTAAAATGATCTCCGAGGGATGTCCACTAGAGCAGCCAACAACCGTATGATCCAAAGTAGATGAGTTATCCATGGTTTGAACAGAATTTGAGGCATCCTCAGAGAGCCAGCCAGAATTTATTGGTTTCCAGTTCTTATATACAACAATAAATTGCTTCAAGAAAACATAAAACATCCTTCTTCTCTCCCCCTAAAGATTAAGAACATTGCAGGATAAGAATAAATTTGAGAGAGAAGAAGAAAAATCCAGATTTAATAAGTTTGAAAAGGTAGCGTTTTAAAAAAATATATATTATATCATTTTATCCCTACACTGAGAAATCTTTTTCATTTGGCTCTTCTAGTGTTCTCTTTTTAATACTTTTGCTGGTTCCTACAACTTTTGGCTCATGTAGTATAGGTCCTAAGCATTATATAATGGCCATAAAAAATCATTAAATTTATTCAAAGATATGTCAAATCCAACAAAATATCATTGGTAGCCCAAGAAATGTTTTCGCAAAAGACTTCAGGACATTCTTCGTGATTAAAAAGTTAAAAGAAATTCAAAAGGTCAGAAATTTGGAATCATACCTTATCAACAGCTTTCTCATATCTAACCCAAAGTTCATTCAGTATTGCCTCATCACCAACTTCACTGCAAATATAAAATGAAGGTATAGCAGCCGCCACATGAGGAAAGAAAATGAGAATAGTGAAACATGATATGAAGATAACAAAGTAGCACCTATGAAACACGGACACTTCAAAATAGGGAAAGAATTTGTGTCGGACACTTATCAGACATGCATTCTTCCGAACACTTCTCGGACACGCATCCGACATGCCATTTTATGTGTCCTTCATTATTATTTTTTAATAATTGGACACAACTCGGACATACCTTGGATGCATCTTGTAAACATGTATGGTTTTTTAGCCCAAATGTTAAAAGCCCAAACCCAAAATAATTAATATTATAGTTAACTAAATAATAAAAAGGTATAGGAAAATGCAAAAGAAAAAAAGTAGTCTCTCTCATTTATCACAAAAAAAACAACCACCTTTCCATCTTCTTCATGAAAAAAAAAATCCGTCTTCATCTTCTAAAATACTCGTTTGCCGCCACCTCCCACGCGACATGCCTAACCTACGTCCGTTATAATTAACTTGACATTATATTTTTTTTTTTTTAGTAGAGTCCATTTAGTATTTTATGTTAAATTTACATATGTACTTTTTAAAAAAATTTAACATATCCTCAACGTATCCGTGTCCTATTTTTTTAGAAAATAGCGTATTGTCGTGTCCTATCGTGTCTGTATCTGTGTCCGTGTCCGTGCTTCATAGAGTAGCACATGTCAATTTGTTTGAGAGAGTGAGAGAATCCCAGATAAGATATGAACACGACAAATTGGAAATTCTTGTGTTTTCTCTCCCAAAATGCAAAATATATACAATTGTTGATTAGCAGGATGCACACAATATAACGATAAGACGTTAGATGAACTACAAACTACTTGTTCAAAATTTCCAATTAAAATTTAAACATTGATCAACCAATTAATTAAGCATAACTGTAAGGAAAAAAGTCATGGAGCTCCTTTTTCTGGTTCGCTGTCGCCGCCTCAAATATTTGTCGAAACTCTTTTTGCTCCATCGTCCCCTTCTCTCCTTTGTTTGTGTCAGTAAGCCACTCCTCTCAGCCTCTTCTTCTTTCTTTCTTGAGTCTTTTTGTCCATTGTCTGAGCTTTCATCAACCTCTCATCTTTCTTTTCTGGCAGTTTTTTCGTGTCTTGCTTCTCGCGCGCCTTTCCTTGGGTCCTCTTGTTCATCTTCCTCCCGAGGTTGGCGTTCCATTGGCGTCTATCCTTTGGTTGGTTTTTTATTTCTCCAACCGTTGTTCTCGTCCTTCCTTTAAATCTTTGGTCGTCTTTCATCCCCCTTCCAAGCCTCGTTGTTTTTCTGTCGTTTTTTTCCCGTTTTCAGTCGAGTCAGTCCTTCCCCTTTCTTTTCTCGAGTCAGCTTTTTGTCTTGTTGTTCACGCCTCCTGTTCTGTTGCAATGGAAAGAAGTTGTTGATTTCTTACTCAACAAAGATTGAGAAGGAGTCTATTATTGTGAAAGATGTCTCTAATGATCGACAGATTTCTTTGTCCCTTTTTCATCTCCGTTGGTTTGTCATCTGTTTTGAAGTTTTAATAAAGAGAACTCGCTCCTTTTTTCATCATCAAGTGTACAAGGGGCTTGGGGGATTCATTGGTATTCAAAATCTCTGTTTGTAAGATGGTTGGTATGCTGAATGTATTGTTTGGCTTAAACTTGGTGGGCGTATTTTGGTCAGAGTTCTTTTGGGCCCTCAAAATTTAGGATAGATGATTTTCCATGATATGCTCTTGAATTTTTGATTGATGTGGAGTCCGAACCAATCAAGACGCTCAAGAATCACTCAATTGATCTTACTCAAAAACTTCCTTCTCTCTGTCCACTCCCAACCTTGTCTTAACTCCTATCCAAACCAGCTCTTATTGGATTAGGAAACATTAAGAGATCATTGAGAAAGATTTTGACAACCTTTGGGTGGTTACTAAATTGTTGGCCCACAATGATTGGAAAGCTATTATTGCCACTCTCAGTCGCAATTTATTATCAAATGTTGTGCTTAACCCCATTTGCAGACAAGGCTTTGATCAAGGTTCCTGAAATAGACCTTTCTGATCTTATTTCTTCACCCGGTATTTAGCAGGAATATGGGAACTTTCATTTGATCATTGAAAAACGGAATGATGTTCTTCCCATTTATTAGAGGGTATAGTGGTTGGATTTCAATTTCAAATTTATCGCTAGATTACCGGACTCAACATAATTATGAAGCCATTGGTTTTCATTTTGGGGGCATAGAAAAAGTGGGTTCAGATACTCTTAATTTGATCAATGTTTCGGAGGCTAGAATAAAGGTGGCTTGAAACCTTTATGGATTCCTTCCAGCCAGTATTGAGATCAAGCATTGCCTTAGAGGTAGTATCTGCCTTCATTTTGGTGATATTGTTAATTTGGATCCCCCTCTCTTTGCGCAAGACGGTCTATTTATGAAGGACTTCACGAACCATTTAGACCTCATCGAGCTTAAAAGTGTTATGGAAGATGAAGGTATTGATCCTATCGCTCAAGACATGATGTGTTACCCATCAAGTTTTCCCCCAAGCATGCCCCATTCATGTAGGAATCATTTTCCTATGTTTGATGACCTTAGCCAACCAGCATTGGAATCGGTGCAACCTCTCTCTACTGCTTCTGATAAGGAAGCTATCCCAGTCCCTAGTGGGACTACTTTCCAAGTTCCTCCTGAAAGGACCGTTGAAACTCCCACCGACTAAGCCTTCACTCTTCCCACTCTTGAAACCATTGACCATGTCAGGATCTTACCTCGACAAGAAAGGAATTCATCTTCTTTCCTGGTCAAGTTTTCAACGACCTCTCTACAACACGAACCACCAAAGGCCTATTTTACCTCGTTTTTAGTGGCCTAATTGATTCCAATTCTGCTCTTTCTACCATTGTTCCTAGTACCGCTCTTGGTTCAAGTTTTTATCCTATTTTAGTTCAACTAGCCTAGATTAAGTTTGAAAGGATGATGTTCTGCCACTTCGACTTCTTGTCCAGCATTCTCATGGATTTTCTGCTTCACGGGTAGTTTTGAAGCGTTTATGAATAGTCAAAATTAATATTCCAACTTTGGATAGAATAAACGTACGTTTTTAAAGTCTTTTTTTTTCAGACATTAAAGGCTATAAGATCATCTACTGTCCATGCACTAGCACTATGGTTACAAACTGAATAAATGGTCCACTTCCATAGATCAAAACAATTACACAATTGACAAGCAAAGGTGAAAATAACAAGAACGTTCCATGAAGTAACACATATAACTTGATCATTTTAAAATTTTCTCCAAATCCATACAGAACTACAGCCATAAGGGGATAGTAATTTGTAAACGCAAACCAAAAAAAAAATGTTGCCCAATACTTGGAAGACATATAATAGCTTAGGCAATGGCAGTCTACCCTACTAAGTCCAACATAAAACCAGAATGTAAGATGAACGCGAAGAAATAGAGTAGAGCACCAAAAAGAAATAAAGAAACAAAGTCAGACTGACGATATCAACCATCGTAATGAGGTGTACAAATACCCGAAACGTATTTTCGGACCCGGAGGCTGTGACCTTGAAGCGGACACTCCGAGAGGGCCACTGGATGTCCTCCGAATCAGGTCAGCTACGCCCTTAACGATGTTCATGCTTCCTACAAGAACTGGAAGAAGTTCAAGCTGCCATTACTTGACAATACGATGATCCAGAATCAAGCGGTCCATTAAATCCATTGTTTCTGCATAGAGACGAACTTAACTCGATTAAACGAACTCAACAATTCACATTACTCGATACTGACTATACGGAAAATGTAATTCACAATCATACACTTAATTAGCCTGGATTAGGCGAGCTCCTAATTCACAATCATACACATGACATCAATTTCACTGACCATTGTTTCTCTGCAAATTGCCAATAAACGAGCAACATTAACTCACCAGCTACAAAACGAATCAGCTCGGAAATTCATGTTACATCCAAGACGCAGCAACATCACTGGATGAACTCGCCAAATCCAAACAGGACTTTGTATATCTCAAGAACAGATTTCAGAAGGTTGGCAAAATGGATTGAGCTTGAGTTCAAGCTGATCGTGAGAGAGTAACAAGGCGTACCTCGTGAGATCGCGGAGCTGAAATCCGGCAATGAAATCCCGTGGTTTTGGATGCAGGGCAAGGGATCTCAGGTGGAGCTTTTCTTCAATGGCGACGGGAGATGATCGGAACCGAGCGGTGTATTGAGGTCATAAACCCAATTGCGAATATTGGTTCATCCAATTTCAGAGAAGCGGTCAAACCTGCGTCTGAGATTAAGACCGTCGAGATTACGCTTTGCTTTGCTATGCCAATTGCGATGGGAAGAAAATCATTCCTGTTTTTTTCTTTTTCTTTCTTTCTTCTTTTTTTATATTCTTAAATAACTTTATGGTTTTTTTATAACAAATTTTGGGGATTCCAATAACCCTTAATTATGGAAATTCATTCAATCATTTTATTATTTCAAATAAAAAATGGATTTTTTCATATATAATAAAAAAAAAAATCAAAATCAAATAAATTTCAACTTTTTATAATCAATTTATGTATAATAGAAAATTTGGATGGTCTTAGTAAAAAACGGAAAAAATTAATGTGTATGAAACATCAACGAGTATTGTCTTCCATTAATATTACAATCAGCGTGCATGGAGTTTTCAATCAATAATATAGGTAATTTTCAATCCTACAAAAAAGTTGTGTTTAAACACATGAAGAATTTTTATTATCTACCATGACTAAGAGCTCTCTCCAAGAAAATTCATAATATTTGGATGTCAAAGAAATTCATAAAAAAATTAATTACTGAGTAGATGGCCACCATGGATTGAACTCATCATCTTGTGCACCTCAAGGTTCTCTTTGACCAATTGAGCCACTCCATGATGGTTTTCAAATTTCAAACTTATTGTATTAGATATTAAAACTTCTAATAAATTATAAATATGGTTTCTATGGTTGGAAAGAAGTTAAAGTTTAGTCTTTCTACATTCAAAAACTAGACTTTAGTTCATATGGTTTTAAGATAGTTAAAATTTAGTTCCTATGATTTAAAAACTAAAATTTAATCTATATGGTTTGATAAAATCAAAAGATTGGTTCTTATCGTTTGTAATTACCGTGAATTATGTATATGAAAATTAGTTATTCATGTTGAACTTTTTGTCCAATGAGACACAACTCACACTGCTATCATTGACACATGAATAACTAACTTTCATGTACACAATTCACTAACGATTAAAAATGATAATGACTATTTTTTAGATTTTATCAAATCATATGGATTAAATTCTAGTTTTTAAAATCATAGGGACAAAACTATAACTTTTTTCAAACCACTGAGACTAAATTATCATTTTTGAAATTATATGGACTAAACTCCAATAATAATGTTTTTTTATGACTTGATGGGTGTAATATATATATATATAACAAAAGACAAACTATATACTTCTTAGTAATTAAAATATCATTGTATCAAATTATGTTTACTTTAACGTATGTTATATGTTTTTATATAATGTAATCAAGTTACTAATAATTTACAAAAGAGATAGAACTAATGTGAAGAACAAACAAAAAGCACAGGAAATAGCATCTAATAATTTGTTTGTTTCTCTTAAAAAAGACAATAAAAAACGTGAAGTATGAATAGTTATGCATTGTCTCAAGAAATGGAAAACAAGACATAACTTTACTAAAAAGTTCTTAAATTCGAATCTTAATTGTTTGGCTAATATAGACATAACATTCATAAACCAGGTTTAAAGGACATTCATTCATGTTGATTGTCTATCTAATTCAAGGAATTATCTAACATGCTTGAGGAGAACACATGCTTTAACTATTAGAATTCAACATTGGTTTAGTGTCTCTTTTATACACTAAACGAATGCTTGATTGTCTATCTAATTCAAGGAATCATTATAATATTGCATACCACATTCGTTGCACCAAAAGAAGTATAACTTCAATGGTACCATATACAACATAATAATCATAAACTTGTATAAATATGAAATCATTTATTCCAAATGTTGTTGAATTAAAAAATAAAAATGCTCGCACGAAATTGTAAAAGTGATTTCAGTTAAATAGTAATAGTACGTATCTTTCACTATGAGATTGTAGGTTTGAATCTTCAAACCTCGAATATCATGTTGAACAAATAAATAAATAAAATTTAGATTGAATAAACATAGTTCAACTTACATATTAAAGAGATTTGTAGTTTGATTCCATCCACTTTTTTTTTTTTTTTAATATGAGCCCATCAACCTTTTATTACATTAAAAAAATGGAAGTTTGTAGGAATATACTTATATCGTGTTCTTTGAAACTAATTTCAGTACAAACTAACTTTGAACTTAGTAATAGAGATTCAAACTAACTTCAAACTTAGTAATAGAGATTAATTTTCAATTTGATTGAAAGTAATCATTTCAAAAGTTGCATTGTAACCTTGTTAACGTAAGTGGATCGAGACCAATAAAAATAACAGCTCAGCAACATTAGTATAGGTGTAACATGAATTAGAAGGTCACGATTTCGAATATCCTATTTGATAATTGTTAAAATGTAAGTAGATCAAGTTATAAATTTTGAACTGCTGAGACCCAACTCAATTAATTTGGACCGGTCAATCTTGGAAAAGCCCAACCCATTGTAAGAAAGATTTATGTGGATTAAATGGCCGATCCTATGTGTTTAAGAGCGGCTTGCAACGGGCCATTTTTGTGTTCTTTTCTTTTTTTATTGGGAAATAGTAGTAAATGGCTACTTTTGAGAAAATTATCAAGAGAGTGTCTAAAATTGTTTAAACTTTAAATAAATGTTTACTTTTATTTTTAAAAAATAATTAATTATTTAGTTAAAATATAATAGACAATTATACCCTTCTTATTTTTGCCTTTTTTTTCTAAATATTTAAAATTTGATTTTTTATAATAACTATGGAAAATCTATACAAATTTAAAACGATAAAATATCCAAAAAATATTTTGACCAAGATAATTTAAAATTTTAATTAATTATTTTCAAAAATAAAAACTGGGTAAGTTTTTGAAAAATTAAAAATGGAATATTTGATGATTCTCAACTATTTGTCTTACAAAGTCTACTTGTAAACTTTAGATCTTCTACAAGTGTTAATGCTAGACAAAATGATTAGATATGTCCATTTTTTTTCGAGGGGACCCGGGCGGGGAACAGGGCCGCTCGATTTCTCGATCCCCGCCTCGTTTACTTAAAAAAAAAAAAAATATATATATATATATATATATATATATATTACCCTTTTAATTTTTAAATAAAAATATATTTATTGATGAAATTATCTATGCATATGAATATTTTTCTTTAATAATTAAAATTATAGTTGAAATTTATAAATATTTTCTAAGAAGATCTAATTATTTAAAATATTGTACAAAAATATATATAATAAATGTAAAAAAAACTGAAAAAATCCATGTGGGGAACCCGATCCCCGCTGTTGCCCCACCGACAAATCTCCGAGAAAAAATGGAGATTTTTTTAGGGACGGGGATTAAATTAAGTGGCGGAGACGGAGACGGAGAAGTCATTCCCCGGCCCGCCCCGGGCCCGCCCTGTGGACATCTCTAATGTGATCATGAATAGTTTGGAAAAAAAGTGGGAATAACTCACTTGACATATTGTAGGATTGACATGATTACTACATGGGGGTGGTGCGAGCATTTACGTCAATAATTTGAAAAATATGAAACGTTCAATTTATCTTGAAAATTCAAACCCTTGAATCCGACACCGACTGTACTCGTACCCCAACTCTGCTAAAGGACGATTTGGACAATTTCAAATCCTTTCGTGCACCACCATGTACATCGTGTATCCAACCCTTCCATACACTGGCACGTACATCGTGTATCCAACCCTTCCATACACTGCCATGTACATCGTGTATCCAATCCTTTCTTACACTGTCGTGTATATAGTGTATCTAACCCTTTCGTACATCGCCATGTATATCGTGTATCCATGTATGTATTTGAACGAATTCAACCAATATATAATAGTTATTATGAATCTTTGTACATCTGTTGTACTTCCCTATACATCTATTACACATCTTTGCCATCCGTTAAAATTATAACCTTGTCTTTGTTAGCAGCCTCATCGTTATAAAGGGATATGCTAGCAACTTTACAACTTTTTCTAGACTTGAAATTATTGTAGACCTTATAGGCTTGAAATGGTGGATCCTGACCGACATTAAAAAGTTGTTAATATCGACCATCCAGTGAAGGAAATCCATATGTGATATGGCCATTAATGGAAAATAAAAATGCTGATGTCGAATATGAATTGTCACTATTTGAGATGAAAGTTTTGGTTCCCACTCCACATGGTGTTTGTGTATGATTATTAACAAAAAGAAGAAAAAAAAAAAAAATTCGTGTATGATAGTGTTGCAGCTGCGACTGATGATTAATCAGGAGATGAAAAGCTATTATGGTGATGTGTAGAATGATTTAGCAAAATATTTAATGATATTTGAAGATTTATTTATTTATTTTGAAGAAATTTGAAGATTTAAATTTTGAAATTTTGATAAAAGATATTTTGTATTTTAAATCAAGTTTTCACGATTCGGAAAAAAGAAAATATAAATAAATTGTTTAACCGTAGTTATTTGCTCCTTGTTTTATGGTGAGATTTTGACCAATTTTGAAGGAGCTTTCCATTCACTTTCTAATTATCAAATGAGCAATACTTACCTAAAAGTGAGTAAATATTTTAGAATAATTACTACCTTAGAACTACATGTTTTTACTTTTTAAAAAAAAATTAACTTTGATTGATGGAGAGAGAAATGTTAAAGTAGAGAGAGAAATGCAAAAAAGTAAAAACATATGGTTCTAAAGATGGATAAGTATTTTCTGTAATGACCCATAATTTTAAAATTTAATGCAAATGATATTTTTCCTTTTATGAGATTCAAATAATTAAATACAACCCATCAATAAAATATTATATTA
>JBBMKA010000018.1:1949761-1982799 GCA_037833695.1 Sechiopsis laciniata
GGATACAATGCTACTAATATTATAAAGCTAGCTTCCTCTTGTTTTGATATCTTATATATACATGAATATTGCAACTTAGTGGCTAATAACTTAATGTATATTTTTGTGATAGATATATATTTTTAATGTTTTGTGATAAATATATATTTTTAATTTTTTTTTATACATGGTGCGCCTTTAAGATAAAGCCCGCGCCTTTTATGCGCCTTGCGCCTCAGGCTCCAGATAGCCTTTGCGCCTTTGTGCGCCTTGCGCCTTTAAAAACACTGCGTCCACTCTTCAAGAGGTAATCTTTTGTATTTGCATGCTCTGCCATAAGTAAAGTACTCATATGAACACACACATTAATCACTTCACTCTCACAAGAATACTCCAAGCATATAAACTCTTACTTTTTACATCCACATCCTTAATTACATATGAATCATTTTTATATAGGGAGCCATGAGTAGTTATTCTGTTAAGTATGATCTTGAATGATGGATTCTGTTGAGGTAGTTGTATTGAGTTAGAACCCTTTGATGTAAAACAGTAGGATGCTTAGTTCATAATCAAATTGGTTCTTCTACCTTCTGTTTCCAATTCCAGCATGTATCCTTAGGTTGTTTAGATTAGTTGAATGTTTGTTTTCTTTGTTGATTGACTTACTGAATTTTATTCAACAATCTTGAACCATGAAATTTTTAATCAAAGAGAAATCTATAAACATAGACATTTACTTGGAAGTCCAAAATTGTTAAGTTCTCATTTATCTGTTTTCTTTTTACACCAAGCATATAATCTCTTACTTTTTACATCACCATCCTCAATTACATACGAATCATTTTTTTATTGAGTGCCAAGAACTTATTTGAACTTGCTGATAGATGAGTAGTTATTCTGTTTAGTATGATCTTGACTGATGGATTCTACTGAGATAGTTGTATTGAGTTAGAACCGTTTGATGTAAAACAGTAGGATGATTAGTTCGTAATCGAATTGGTTTGGCTGCCTTTTGTTTCCATTTGCAGCATGTAGCCTTAGGTTGTTTAGATTAGTTGAATGTTTGTTTTCTTTGTTGATTGACTTATCAAATTTTATTCAACACTCTTGAATCATGAAATTTTCAATCAAAGAGAAATCTATAAACATAGACATTTGCTTGGAAGTCCAAAATTGGTAAGTTTTTTTTAATTTGTTTTCTTGTAAACTATATTTTCTCTACTGACTTATTTTCTTATTATTTTTTGCGTAGTTGCATTTCACTAACAAAGAATTCAGTAGAAAACAATAGATGAATAAGAATGATTACTTACTTGGATGATCTTGATAGAATCTTCCAACTTTATAAGAAATCTCTAGGGAGAATCTCCTGTAGAGCCTACCAAAATATTAAGGGTTTGTTACTTGTTGAAGACTATAGAATAAGGAAGAAGAAGGGCTGGCTACTCAAGCTTGACTTTGAAAAAGCCTTTGATTGTGTAGATTGGGAGTTTTTGGAAGAAGTTTTATGTCTCAAAGGGTTCCATAGAAAATGGATCCAATGGATTATGGGGTGTATTACAAATCCTAAATATTATGTGATAATTAATGGAGGGTCGAAAGGAAGAATTGCGCTTCAAGGGGATTAAGGCAAAGGGACCTTCTTTCTCCTTTTCTTTTCCTTTTAGTAAGCGAGGTTTTCTCTGCAATGATTGAAAATATTTATGCTAAAGGGATCTATGAAGGCTTTTTGGTGGGAAAGAAAAATTTTCACATTCCTTTGTTACAATTTGCGGATGATACCTTAGTATTTTGTAAAGATGATGATAATATGATGGAGGTTCTGGCTAACACGATTGAACTCTTTGAGTGGTGCTCCGGCCTCAAAATAAATTGGGAAAAGTCAGCTCTTTGTGGTAGTATAAATTTGGATGAATCATCAGTTGCTGCACAAGCTTCCAAGTTAAATTGTAAGGTCGAATCTCTTCCTATCACTTACCTTGGTCTTCCATTGGGAGGTCATCCTAATTTAGTGTCTTTTTGGCAACTGGCTTTGGATAAATTACAGAAGAAGTTGGACAAGTGGAAACACTTCTCCTTATCTCGTGGGGGTCGGCTTACTTCTGTTTTGACAAGCATCCCTTTGTACTACTTATCTGTTTTTAAGATGCCTTCCCAAGCTTCTATTTTAGTGGACAGGATGATTCGTAAGTTTCTATGGGCCAGCTTTGAGAATAACTCTTTGAATCACCTAGTTAGTTGGGGTAAAGTTTCACAAGCCAAGACTTCGGGAGGTCTCGGATTAGAAGCTATTCACCATAAGAACCTTGCGCTGCTTGCCAAATGGGGTTGGAGATTTTTCAAAGAACCCGATGCATTATGGGCTAAGGTTATATCTAGCATTCATGGTAATAATGGATGGTCTCTTCACAGAAAGGCTTCCTCTAGTTTGAGAAGTCCTTGGATTAACATTTCTAGAGCATGGGAAAAATTTCAGCCCTTAGTGTCTTTGAAAATTGGTGATGGAAGACTAAGTTCATTTTGGCTTGATTTATGGATTGGAAACTCAACTCTAAAGGAGTCTTTTCCTATCTTGTTTTCTTTGTCTTTGAATAAAGAAAGATCGGTGGCCTCTTTCTGGGATCTCTCATCTTCCGCTTGGCATTTCGAATTTAGAAGGTTGTTAAAAGATGATGAAGCTGCTGATTTTGTTTCTCTTCTAGGGCTGGTTTCACAAAAATCTCTCTGTAACTCACCTGATGTTTTGATCTGGTCCTTGGAGAATTCGGGCTCCTTTTCTGTTAAATCAGCAAATGCATTCTTAGGTTCAAGTTCCCCTCTTGACAAGATTATATATAAGGCTATTTGGAAATCAAGAAGCCCAAAGAAGATTAATGTGTATATTTGGATTTTATTGAATGGTGATTTGAATACTGCAGATGTACTCCAACGTAAGCTTCAGAACCAATTGTTGCAACCGTCCATCTGTCCTCTATGTTTGGTTGAAGCTGAAGATTGCTGCCATATTTTGTTCTTGTGTCCTTATGCTTTTTGTTGTTGGACTCGACTGTTGAAAGTGTTCAAAATCTCTTGGGTTTTCAATAATTGTGTAAGACAGAATGTTCTTCAGCTGCTTCTTGGTGCTCCTTTTCGAAAGCAAGGTCGTTTTCTTTGGATAAACGCCATCAAGAGCCTCTTATATGAACTATGGTGGGAAAGGAACTTACGCATCTTTCAAGACTCTCTTCTCCCTTGGCATTATCGTTTTGAGTCAGCTTGTTTGAAGGTCTCTCTTTGGGCTTCAAATTCTAAAGCTTTTGAGGGATACTCTATTCAGCAAATCAACTCAAACTGGGAAGCTTTCTTTTAGTTGGCTGTTTTTCTTTTCTTTGGCATTGTTTTTGCTATCTCTTGTTCCCTTTTTGCTATCTCTTGTTCCCTTGGATTTTTGCCTTTGTTCTGTCATTTGTTCTTCTCTCTTCATTTTCTTAATGAAAGATTTGTTTCTTGTTCAAAAAAAAACATTAGAATAACAGATGGTAGTTTTACTCCAATTTCAGGAAAAGGAGCAATTAGGTTGTCACCACACCTTACACTACAATCTGTTCTTCATGTTCCCAAATTAGCTTGCAATTTACTTTCAGTTAGCAAGATTTCTAGAGATTCTAACTGTCGTGTTATTTTCTATGATTCACATTGTGTCTTTCAGGAACAGGAGTCGGGGAAGACGATTGGACGTGCTAGGATGCTTGACGGCCTTTACTATTTTGAGGAAGCTTCAACTAGTCATAAAAAAGTTCAGGGTTTAAGTAGTGTTAGTTCTACCTCTGTTAGGGAAACTTTGATGTTGTGGCATTATAGATTAGGACATCCTAGTTTTTTCTATTTAAAGTATTTGTTTCCAAAACTCTTTAAAGGAATTGATTGTTCTACCTTTCAATGCGAACATTGTGTCTTTGCAAAAACTCATCGCACTTCTTATTTACCTCAAATTTATAAAGCTTCCGCACCATTTTATTTAATTCATAGCGATGTATGGGGAACTCAGAGTGGAAAACGGTGGTTTGTTACCTTTATCAATGATCGCACCTTTGTAACCTGGTTCTATCTTTTCACTCACAAGTCTGATGTTAAAGAGGTGTTTATCCGTTTCTATAATATGATTGAAACCCAATTTAAAACCCAAATCAGTATCTTACATTCCGAAAATGGCACTGAATATTTCAATACCTATCTAGCTGAATTCTTACACGCCAAAGGAGTCTATCACCAATCAACCTGTAGAAATACTCCTCAACAAAATGGCATTGGAGAACGAAAGAATAGACATTTATTGGATGTTTCTCGGGCCATTATGTTCTCTATGCATGTACCTCAGTATTTATGGGGTGACGCGATTCTTAATGCTACTTACCTCATCAATCGAATGCCTACTAAGGTTTTAGGTTTTAAAACTCCTCTAGAACGCCTAAGAACCATCTTTCCTACAATTCGAATTTTCTCAGATCTACCTGTCAAGGTCTTTGGATGTACTGCCTATGTTTATGTGTCCAACCCGTCACAATCCAAACTAGATCTTCGGGCTATAAAATGCATATTCTTAGGCTATGTCTCCCATAAAAAGGCGTATAGAAGTTACGATCCTTTAACGAGGAAATTCTTTGAAAGTATGGATGTGTCGTTTGTAGAAAACCAATTCTTTTTTATACCCAATTTCCTTTAGGGGGAGACATCTGCCGTTGAAGGAAATTTTTAGGATACCTCACCTCTTCCAAATATCATACATTTTGAAGCTATGAATCCTAATATGATGCCCAATATGGAAGGTTCCTCTTCAGGGGGAGAAACACTACAAAGTAATCAACCTAAACTTCAGGTTTATACTAGGAGAAAGCTGAATCAGAAGAACAAGGGCAAGATGGTTGATCCGACACAACCAATCTGACACTCTGACAACTTATCCTCACGATTCAGGTAATTTATCTTTAAATCTTCCTTCCACTTCTCTTCCTGAGAATAATGTACCTGATGCTTCTGACCATGATGTTCCCATAACTTCTAGGAAAGGAACCCGTAATTGTACCAAATATCCCAATGAGAATTAATTATCCTTCAAGAGACTGTCAGACACCCATAGGGCCTTTACCTCTAGGATAGCTAACTTGTTTGTTCCAAGGAATATACAGGAGGCTCTGGATGATCCGAATTGGAATCTAGCAATTAAGAAGGAGATGAATGCGTTAAAACAAAATCACACATGGGACAAAGTTGAACTGCCAAAAAATAAGAAGATGGTAGGGTGCAAATGGATGTTCACTATAAAATGTCATGCAAACGGGAGCATTGAAAGGTACAAAGTAAGATTGATCGCTAAGGGATTCACCCAAACCTATGGAATTGATTATCAAGAGACGTTTGCTCCAGTGGCCAAAATTAACTCTATAAGAGTATTGTTAGCCATTGTTGTCAATAAAGATTGGCCTTTGTATCAACTTGATGTCAAAAATGCATTCCTTAATGGTGACCTCGAAGAAGAGGTATTTATGGACTTACCACCTGGCTTTCAAAAAAATGATGGAAGTAAAAACGTATGCAGGTTAAAAGTCATTATATGGCCTCAAGCAGTCACCTAGAGCATGGTTTGAACGATTTAGGAAGGCAGTTACGAGCTATAGCTTTCTTCAAAGCCAAGCAGATCACACTATATTTTACAGACACACTAGAATGGTCATTCTGATAGTGTACGTTGATGACATAATAGTGACTGGTAATGATGAGGTGGAAATAAACACTTTGAAGAAAAAGTTAGCAAATGAGTTTCAAATCAAAGATTTGGGAGTCCTAAAATACTTCCTGGGGATGGAATTTGCAGGATCAAAAAATGGAATTCTAGTAAATCAAAAGAAATATGTCATAGATTTACTAGAAGAAACTGGGTTACTCGGTTGTAGACCAGCAAAAACTCCTATTGAACAAAATGTGAAATTGCAAGCAGCAACATGTGAAGAAGTAAAGGATAAAGAAAAATATCAAAGACTTGTGGGAAGACTCATTTATTTATCTCACACACGTCCTGATATAGCCTTCGCCATTAGTATGGTAAGTCAATTTATGCATGCTCCTAGTCCTGTTCATTTTGAAGCAGTAGATAGAATTTTACAATACTTGAAAGGCACTCCAGGAAAGGGTATTCTGTTTAAAAGGCAGGGTCACCTAAATGTTGAAATCTACACAGATGCTGACTGGGCAGGTAGTACCATAGATAGGAGGTCAACTTCAGGTTATTGTTCCTTTGTAGGAGGAAACTTAGTCACTTGGCGTAGTAAAAAACAAAGCGTGGTGGCAAGAAATAGTGCTGAAGCCGAATTTAGGGCATTAGCTCATGGCATTTGCGAGGGTATATGGATAAAGAGACTGTTGGAGGAACTAAAATTCACTCAATCAACACCGATACGGGTGTATTGTGATAACAAAGCAGTCATTTCCATTGCCCACAATCCAGTCCTTCATGATAGGACAAAACATATTGAAATTGACAAACATTTTATAAAGGAGAAAATTGAAGTTGGAACCATATGTATCCCTTATATGCCTACTTCAGAACAAGTGGCTGACGTGTTTACAAAAGGTCTTCCTAAGCAACAGTTCGATAAGATGATAGACAAGCTGGCAATGGAAGACATCTTCAAAGCAGCTTGAGGGGGAGTGTTGGCTATTCTCATTATTCTTATATTTGTTTCCATATCTATTGGATTAGTATCTTGTAATTAATATATTATTGATTTGTAAAGGATATTATCCTAGTGTATTATTTTTTCCTTATTTGTATTGAGAGGGTTTCTCTAATTAAGAAACACCTATTATCAATGAATTGATAGAGAGAAAATATTCCTCACTTTATATTTTTGCACAGTTTTCAAATATGTACAAGATTGTAAGGAAAAAAATAATAATAGAACACCCGCACCAACCACCCCCTACAGATTTTATCAAAAGACCAACGGAACTAAACCTGACAAGCCCGATGCCATAGAGAATTAAAGAAGAACAAAACTTTCATCTAAGAAACTCATCTGCCCTTAGGATGACAAGCTAAAACGCACTTGTACCATTAATTCTTTAAAAGAGGATTGTTTAAGCCATGAGTTCTTGACCTAGTTGATTTACAATAGAAAAAGTAGGCCCCATTAGGAAGATGCTCTCTCCTCCACTCCTCCAGCATCCATACTCATCTCTCTGTTTAGTTCTTCACCATGGGCTCTCAGATCACTTTCAAGATTGATAACAGATCCTTTTCCTACCAAACAGACTCATGAATCCTTATTCTCATTTCTCAGAACATTTTACTAAGGGGTCCTATTATCATCAATGGTAAAGCCTCCTTCCTCAGTAAAGGCATCGTCCACTCCACAAATTCTCTCTATTTTTTTTTCTCAGACTCTTAAGACTATTGCTCTACACCTTGCTCCACCTCCACCCTGACTCTCCTTTGTTTGACAAAGCCTTGGTGCTACATACCTTAGAATCTTTTCCAAACCTTGGAGAGTTCTTCAGCTTAGCTATAGAAGATTGAATTCCCTTAATCTACCTCTGAGGCTTGCAGAACCCCTTGATGGTTTCTTCTCCCTTAATGAATAAATTCTGCTGAAGTGCTCCAACGAAATTTGCAAAATCATTTGTTACAGCCATCCATTTGCAATCTTTGTTATCCTCAAGTTGAAACTTGCAACCATCTCCTGCGCTTTTTCAGCCCAATGTTGGCTCCAGTTGTTGAGAACCTTTGTTTTACTTGGGTCTCTTCCAATAATGCTAATAAGAATGTGTATCAACTGCTCCTTGGACCTCTCTTTCGTAAGAAGACTCATTTTCTACGAATTAATTCAGCCAAAAGCCTCCTATATGAGTTATGGTAGGAGAGGAATCTAACATATCTTTCAAGATTCACACCTTCCTTGGCAAGTTAGGAGTGATTCAGCTCGTTGAAGACTTCATTCTGGGCATCTACCTCAAAGGCCTTGGGAAGCTATTCTATCCAGCAGATTTTTTTGAATTGGGTTGCATTTTTCTAACTCTAATCATTTGTTCTTTTCTTTTTGTTGCTTTTTGGCTTTTGTTTTTCTCTTTGTATCTCTATTCATGTACACTTCCTCTTCATTATCTCAATGAAAAGAATGGTTTCTTGTTTCAAAAAAAAAAACGTGGAAGCACTTCATTTTATCCGGGGGGGAGGTAGGTTTACTTTGTGTTCTTCAATATTATCAAGTATCCTTTTATATTACACATCTATGTTCAAAATGCCACCACAAGTTTCTCTTACTTTTGAAAGAATGACTAGAAATATTAGAGATACTTTTCCATGGACGATGAAAGCTAGAAGTCTTATTGCAACCCAGCTGTCAATCAAAACAAAAAGACCCATGGATGCTTGAAATTACTTTTCTCCACAAGGCATTGAGTTCATTCATGAAATGCCAACTCAACTTCGCAAAAATGGCTTCATTCTTGAACTTTAAACCCCCAATATCAAGACCACCGTCGAAACCCCTCGTCGAGCAAGGGAAGCAAGCACTATTCTTTTTTTTAGAACAAAAAACAGCATTTCTCATTGATATATGAAAAGAGGCTATTGCTTGAAGATACAAGCTCCACAGAGGAGCGAAGGAAAGCAAAAAATAAAAGAACAAAAGAACAAAGACTGCATCACATAAGTGACAAGACTGTATCGCATCGAGCAAGGAAAGCAAGCACTATTCAACAATAAAGTTATATTTGAATCTTACCATAAGTGACAAGACTGCATCACATGGAGCTAATATGAAGTCAATTTTTTCTTCCAATGGGCTCACTTTAGTTCCCCCTCCTTTGCATCCCTCCACATCCACTGTACTTTGACATGAACAATAAATGTCCAAGCCTACAATCTCCAGAAGTTTGTTGACTTGGCTTCCTCTCACCCATCCTCCTGCCAATGACCTCAAAATGAGAGAATCAAAAATTAGATAAGTTAAAGTTTGAAGCTCAATATAATGCCACAACATGCTGTAATTTATATCTTGACGTAATAAAAACAATTACTAAACAAACTACAAATTTGACGTTTAGTACAAAATGAAACCTTATTTCCGAACCAGTTATTGTTGAGAAGTTACAAATAAATAATTGTATCTACAACTCCCTTCAGAAGTAAATATAAAAAGACGAAACCCAAACGTCAAAAACAAAAAGTTGGAGCTCATTTTGCAGTGTTTAATGTAAGTACTGGGATTCAGTGCCCACAAAGAAAGTAGAGGTAAATGAAGTTAGAATCAATAGGGGAATAGGAAGGAAACGAGACAAACTGTCAAGGATGATGTTGCTAACGAGATGGCCATTATTTGCATCGCTTCTTCCTACTGAACTGAAGAGAAGAGGGCTTATGCATCCGAGGGTTTATCTCATGAACAAACTATACATTAGAAGAATGCACTGTATGCCGGAGAATCTCCATCGGATTTGACCAAAGAGAAAGGAAAAGATCATGACTCATCACATATTGACGACATTGGGTGTAGTGTGTGGAAAAGGCCAACAGGTCATCGCCAATTAGAGAGGTGATAGATGGAGACAAATAACTAAAGCTTTAGAAGCAACACTACTCTAGTCACTTCTTTAGCCAAGAAGAAGATATGGGTGAAGAAAGCAGTGTTTTCAAAGCGCAAAACTCAACGCAAGGCGATACTTTCCTTGATCGTCTCAAAGCGAGAGACGATAAAAAGGCGAGGCCCGAGTGAAGAGAGACGCATCAAATAAATGCATAACTAAATAATATATTGTGCATAAATTGATAAATAAAACATATTTTTATTCCCAAAAAATTTCAAATTCATACATAAATCACACAAATTATGTTATTATAAGATATATACCATACATATTAAATTATTATTTGAATAAAAAAATAAAGTTAACCGAAACTATAAAATAGCAAGAATTCTACATCAAACACTCGAATAAACACACACGCACACATGGTTGTTAAATTTCTATGAGTTAATTTTCGTTACTTTGTGAATATTAAGTTAGCATATTGATAAATAAATAAATAAAACTTTGACAAGGTGCACGCCTTGGTCTAAGGCGAAGACAATGTTGGGCACAAAAAACGAGGAAAGGCGAGGGCCTGATTGAAGAAGCTTGCCTTGGCTTTTTTAGGGTTGCAATAGCCGCCTATGTGCAAGGCGATGGTCATAGGTAAGGAAAGGCGACGGCCTTGAAAACACTAGAAGAAAGTCATCGAGAAAAGGTGAATTATGACAAAGAACTCGATCAATTCTCCTACGCACTAGCTGAATCTCTTGATCAACATTGTTGTTGAAGAGCAATTGTCATGAAATACACATGAACAAAACCAATTTTCCATCAGGCAAAACCAATGGAAGTTAAAGTTGCTTGCACGATTTACACCTCACACAACACGCGTTTAACGACCGACACAATAACAAAGTCGAGGAGCAGCAGCATATTATTGTTATAGTTATTTAGTTTATATCTTTCTGTAATTTATATGTCAGGCCCATTAGGCCCAGACGCCCAATGGCAGTTAGGGTTTACAGCTCTCCTTGTACATATAAATAGTAACCTCATCAATAAAATGCGACGACTATTTTGGACTTTATAACCATTTTATGGTATCAGAGCTAAAATCTTAGGTCTTCGAGGGTTTTGGGTGTTCGCCGTCAAGGGAGTCGTCGGGTCGCTGCAGTCGCATGAGTTGATCAATACTACCCCTAGAATTCAGTTGCTCACATCTCGAACTACGCACAGCCAAAGTTTCACTGCAATCCGACCACTAACGAAGCCACAAGAGCCGCTGAAAGGGTCTGACCGTCGCCAACTTGCACCCACACGTAGAGGCGGGTCCTGGCTCCGATCATAGCGATTTTCGTAGGGTTTGGTGCGCGACGAGTACTAAAAGTTCGTGTATTTTGTTTTTTATTTCTGGCATCGGTTTGTCTCAAGCAGTGTTATCAAAATCGAACATTTCGCACTTTGAAACGTATATCTTATAAAACGTACAATTCTAGAGGCAGAATCGAACGATTTGATTAGAATCTAACTTTACGAGTCAATTTTTAAAACAAAAAATACTTTATTCTACTTGTTCGCAGGCGTAGATTTTTTTGGAAACAAGCGACAAATTTTTCATTAAGAAGATGAAAAGAGGCAAGGCTTTTTAGGAAACAGTAAAAGAAAAACAAACAAAAACAAAACAAGGACAAATAGAAAGGAAGGGAAAAGCCCCTGCAACCAAAGCAAAAAGAGAAATAAATAAAGATAAAAAGGGCTAAAACAAGGAAGCCATTTATAGAAAAACACCCCACTCAAAAATGATATCTTGAGAAGAGAAACCATCAAATTCCTTGGACAGAGCACACCACGAGGAAGCTCTTAATCTTGAAATCTCAAATCTAGCGAACCAAGGGAGCTGAACATGAAGAAAAATCCTTTGATTTCTTTCCCACCAAAGCTCATAAAGAAGGGCCTTAATAGCATTCACCCAAAGCAGGCGACCTTTTTTGGCGAAGCGCGGACCAATAAGAAGACTTAGAATATTTTCTCTATAGTCATTAAAGAAGACAAAAGCAACATTGAAGATTGCAAAAAGTTTATCCCCACAGGAGCCCGAAAAATTACTGAAAAATAATAAATGGCCGGATGACTCTGATGAAGACCAACAAAGAGGACAAAAAGAAGGCATTAAAATGGACTTGGGTAGCTTTGGTAGGGAACTTCAGAAGTGTTGATGCAACCATGTAGAAGAATCCAAGAGAAGATATTGATTTTCTTAGGGCATTTTGATTTCCATAGACTTTTAAAAATATTTGTAGGGATAGCAACAGATTGATCAATAGCTTTAACAAGGGACTCACAGAGAAAATACCACTCTTTTCAAGGGACCAAATCTTGACATCTTTCCTTGTCAAGGGAGGAGACAAGGGAGACAAGATAAGAATTAGTCTCTCGAAATCAATTGCATCATCATCAAATAACAGCCTCCTAAAGGAGAAGCTCCAAGCAGAAGTGTTGGGATCCCAAAAATCAGCAACTGAACCATCTTTGTTAATTGATACCAAAAGCTTCAATGGTGAGAAGAGGAAGAAGAAAAAAAAGAAAATGAAATGAAAGGAACTTAATGGTCGTAAAAAATGGGAGAAAAGAAAAAAAGTTAAGATTTGATTTTTAAAAATGGAAAAATGAAAGGTTACCCTGGATAGAGTGATATTAATGAAAAAAATTAATTAGACAATACACATTTAATACAAGTTTATTTATATGAAAGATTGTTTGTGTTTTGATGTGTATTCCCAATATCAAAATAAACTCTTTTTTATTAAATATTTTGAACATTTTTTAATTAATTTATATATTTATAATTATATATTTTGAATTTATTTCATGTATGATTGTTTATAGTAACATTTTATGTTTAACTCGTGCTTTATTATTAGTATTTATATTTATATTAAAATATTATATATTAAATTAAAACTTGCGATGCACGATACGATACGTTACAATATACGATACATTAAAATTAGATTTTGATACACGTTATGTTTTGCGAGTTTTTTTTTTTAACAGGAAACCAATCTTTCATTGAGAAAATGAAGAGAATAAAGAGGGATACAACAAAAAAGAGGAAACCAAAAAAGAGAACAAACAAAAGCTACCGCCCAGAACAAGGAAAAAACAAAAGGGCCACATAAGAGAATCAAACACAATCCATACAAATAAGAAAAAAATAGGGAAAAGGGAACTAAGAAACTAAAAGAAGGCCTCCCAATTAGAGTTTATCAGCTGCAGTGAGAATCCATCAAAGACTTTTGAAAAGGAAGGCCAAAGAGATACTTTCATGCGTGTTGATTCGAAGCGAGATAACCAAGGTAAGTTGTAATCCTGGAATATCCGTTGGTTCCTTCCCACCAAAGCTCATTTAAGAGGCATTAATGGAGTTAGTCCAAAGGAAATGACCTTGTTTCCAATAAGGGCCTCCTAGAAGCAACTGAGCCATATTATTCCTAACATTATTTGTGAAAACCCAAAATATTTTGAACAAAATCAACAAGCTATGCCAGCATTTCGAAGCATAATGACAAGAAAACAAGATGTGGTTGCTATCTACGTCTGACCAACAAAGAAAGCAAACTGAAGGTTGCAACATATAACAATGCAATTTTTTTTTTAAGAACCTCTGTTGTATTCAAGCAGCCATTCAACAGAATCCATATAAAAACATTGATCTTCTTTGGACTTTTAGATTTCCAAATAGCCTTGAAAAAAATTTTGTCAATAGGAGCATGAGAACCTTGAAAAGCATTTTCCGATTTCACTGAAAAAGATCCTGAGGCTTCTAAAGACCAAATCAAAGTGTCTTGGATATTAGAAAATTCAACAGCTTCATCATCTTTCAAACATCTTCTAAACTCAAAATTCCAGGTAGAGGAAGAGAAATCCCAAAAAGATGCTACTGATCCATCCTTGTTCATAGACAAGGAATGTAAACTGGGGAATTCCTGGCTTAGAGAAGTGTTTCCAATCTAAATGTCTTCCAAAAGAGGCTTCGCCTTCCATCACCAACTTTTAAAGTAGCCATAGATTGAAAAACCTCCCAGGCTTTAGATATGCTGATCCATGGACTTCGTAGGCTAGCAGCTGACTTTATTTGTAAGTTCCAGCCAAGAGGCTTGCTCCCATGAATACTATTGACAACACGAACCCAAAAAGCATTGGGTTCCTAAAAGAATCTCCATACCCACTTAGCAAGCAATGCAATATTCTTGTGATGAACCGCTTCAAAGCCTAAACCTCCCATATTTTTTGCTTTAGCAACAGTTTTCCAACACACCAAATAATTCAAGTTGCTATTTTCTGAACCATCCCAAAAAAAATTTCTACTAATTCTTTCCACTGATATGGCCACTTGGGAGGGCATTTGAAAAACTGATAAATAGTATAAGCGAATACTAGATAACACAGATGAGCATAATGTCAATCTTCCCCCTCGAGACAAGGAAAAATGTTTCCACTTATCCAACCTTCTCTAGAGTTTATCCGTCACTGGTTGCCAAAATGTCACATTTTTTGGATGCCCTCCTAAACGAAGGCCGAGATAAGTGAAAGGAAGTGTCTCTATTTTGCAATGTAACTTTAGGCTTCAGCAGCTATTTTGGAATCATCCAAATTAATCCCGCAAAGGGCTGATTTGTCCCAGTTGATCTTTAGGCCAGAGCACCATTCAAAAAGCCCAATGGTGTGGGTTAGAACTTCCATCATCTTGTCATCATCTTTGCAAAAAACTAATGTATCATCAGCAAACTGAAGCAGAGGCACATGAACATTATTTTTACCCACCTTGAAACCTTCATACATCCCTTTAGAATGGATGTTTTCAATCAATGATGTAAATACTTCACTAACAAGTAGGAATAAAAATGGAGAAAGAGGGTCCCCTTGCCTTAAGCCTCTTGACGCGTTGATTCTCCCTTTCGAACTTCCGTTAATCATCACTGCATATTTAGGATTTTTAATACATCCCATAATCCATTGAATCCATTTTCTATGGAAGCCTTTTAATAGAAGAACATCTTCAAGAAACTCCCAATCAACACAATCAAAGGCTTTCTCAAAATCAAATTTTAAAATCCACCCCTTTTTCTTCCTCACTCTATAGTCCTTAACAACCTCATTTGCAATTAAAATAGGATCGAGAATTCGCCTTCCTTGAATAAAAGCATTCTGATAATGGGAAATAACGTGAGGCATAACAAGCTTCAATCTCTCTGCTAAAACCTTTGCAACTATCTTGTAAACTGAAGTAGTGAGACTGATGGGTCTAAAGTCTATCAAACAAATGAAATTCTCTTTCAAACATGAGTTCAAATGGCCGTTTAGATGAAATTCATCAAACATTCTCTTAATAACAACTTTAATCTTGTTCCAAAAGGCAGCAAAAAATTCACTTGAGAAGCCATCTGGATCAGGGGCTTTGTTTAAACCAAGGGAGGTAATTGCGTGATTGATTTCATCCAAAGAGAAGGTCTTGATCAAGTGAACATTATGGCTCATTGATAATTTAAGCCAAGGCAGATTACAAGGAACAAATCCCAGGAAGTTTTTGATATAATGTTGAGAAGAATGATAATATTTCCATTTCAATTTCAGTTGAGGATATAAGTGTCTAGCCCGAAGATGACTGCAACTGAGAAATTAACAACTTTCTTCTTCTAGCAGCTAGGAATCTGTGGGAAAAATTGGTGTTTCATCACCCTCCTTTAACCAAAGTAGTTTGCATTTCTGGATGTTGTTTGTCTCTACGGTGGAGTATAAACTCAACAATTCACATTTCAAAACTGACCTTCTGGTAGATTCTACTGAGGACAAAGGTATTAAATCAGCTTTCTGGTTCAGCAATTCAAGCTCCTTTAATAAAATGATTTCTGATTGAAGACAACCCTTTTCTTGCTCCACATGCCATGCTTTAAGAGCTTCCTTGAGATTTTTCAACTTACAGGATACCACAAAACCACCCCATCCGAAGGAAGAGTCCGAGTCAAGCCTCGTTTCTATCAAACTTCTATAAGATTGAATAGCCAGCCAGAGTTGTAAAATCTAAAGGGAGGAGGGCTCCATTTGAAACTACCTGCTTCCAGTAGTAAAGGAAAGTTGTTTAATATTGCTCTGGCTTGTCTTGTAGTGGGAATTACTGAAAACATCATCCCATGCTGGAGAAATCAAGAATCTGTCAATTAAGGATCTGATTTCATCATCTCCTGGTTTGGACCATGTAAACAAACCATTTGATGATGGAATGTCTTTCAATACTAGGTCATCAATCAAGGCATTAAATTGCTTTATATTCTTGGACATTCTTCTACAAGGTTGTCTTTCACGAACCCATCTGGTTATATTAAAGTCCCCACCAATACACCAAGGAGATTTAATGGACACTGCTAAAGCCCGAATTTCACCCCAAAAGGATGGCCTTTCTCTATAATCATTTGGGCCATACATATTTATAATGTAGCAATCTTTGTCCAGTGATATCAAAAATTTAACAGTTAATGAAAACGTACCTGGGATAAATTCAATGGCTTGAATTTTAGACTCATCCCACATAATAAGTAAGCCACCAGATCTTCCAGTAGAACTCTAAGATGACCAACCAATATCTTTAGAACTCCATAGTGACTTAATCTCCTTTATAACCAAATATGGGAGCTTGGTTTCTTGAATGATAACGATATCAGGGAAAAAACGAACTATCATATTTTTTATTGTTGTTCTTTTCGAAAAATCACCGAGCCCCTTGGTGTTCCAGGACAAAATCTTCATTTGTCAGGGAAGCAAGCTGCTGCTTTCTTTTCAGAATTCGAGGTAGCTTTTAAAGTTTCTGCAATATCAGTCCATTTGATATGAGCAAAGAGTTTGGTGACCACCCAAAGATTATTGAAATTTTGATCGAGAACTTCTTTGTGTTTGCTGACCCAAAATTCCTTTATAGGCTTAGCTTTCTCAACTGTCTTGTAATGTGAAATTGCAGGAGGTTTAGGAGTTGGTAGTAGAGTCTCCAGGATTCTCAGAGGACTGATTAACATAAGGCCCTAAACTAGGGCGGTCTGACTTTCCTTGCTTGAAGATTCATTCACACTAATTGCAGAGAAGAAATTTTGCATTAATGATAATAGGGCCTTCAGACCCACAAAATCCTTTCCAATGGGTATATGAAGAACAAATCTATAACCTTTCTTTGGCCAAACCACACTTCAGCAGAGACATCCTTTCGAAGTTCAAAGCTTACTCACTTTGATAGTGCCAAAGTCATCTCGAAATGATTGTCGAAAAAACTAGTTATTGGTTGTTCCAGAAAAAGTGAAAAGGATGATTCCAATCAGAGAAACAGAGGATATGAGAGAGGGATAGTTTTATCAAACTTCAAATCTTCTAGCCAGAGCAAGGATTCATCCTTTCGAATATCGAAGGGATTACCAAGGATGACACAACGCAGAGATTCCATCTTGAAATGGAGGTAAAGGGACGAGAAAAGCAGAGGAGAAGATCGAAGGATTTGAAAAGAGAAGAGAATGAAGGAAGAAAGAAATGGAGATGGGTATGCTGGATTAGGAGGAGAGGTGGGGTTGAAGAAGAAGGAAAGAAGTTAGGACATTCCGGCGAGAAAGGCCTTCCTCGGCTCTTCTGAGAGCTTTAACTTCCCAATCAATTGGTATACTACGGTTGCTCTTTATGTTTTGCGAGTTAACAACCTTGGTCTAAGGATTGATGATTGAAGCTTTTTTGGGTATTTTCGCTATTGTTTTAGATCTATTTTTTTGGGCAAAACATTGGTTATTTGTTGTTTTCTTGGCTGAGTTTGATGATATATGGCTGAAACGAAGAAAACTAGTGTGATTTCTCACGCTATAAAATCGCGAAGCGTAAATTAAATGCCTTGAACTATCATGATTGGAGTCGATCAATCCGGTTTCATCTCTTGAGCACGGAGATGTAGGATCCTATTGATAAGGATTCGCCTAAATTTAGGTTTGGGATGACGTTCGGTTCTACAACCAGATTAAGAACTCCATAGAAGATGATGTAGTTCACCTGGTAAGTCATCGTAACAGCGTGAAGGAACTTCTAGTGTTCATGGAGTTCTTATATTCAGGAAAGGAATAGATGACAAAAATATATGATGTGTGTATGTCATATTTTCATGCCAACAGGAAAGGATAGTTGCTAACAACTTATAATATGCAGCACAAGAGGAATAGTGTCGAGTTCAATGCACTTATGCCCTTTGATGCAGATATAAAAGTCTAGCAAAGTCAGGGGGAGAAGATGGGTGTTATCAGTTTTCTCTAGAGTTTTGGTCGGATTACGAGATGGTGAGGGCGCAGATTCTCTCTCAGTCTGAGGTTCCTAGTTTAGATGATGTAAACAGAAGGCTACTTCATACTGAAAGTCGTTCTCCAGTTTTATCAATTTCACAATCGAGTAGTGCACTTATGGGAAGAGACAATTCTCGTTTCGTAAAGGGTGTCAATGATGAGCAAATTTTGAATGGAAAAAGAACACCCAACAAGACTTGAAAATGAAAAATCTCTCCATTCTTCAATATTCTCCTATATTACATGAAATTCATCCCAAAAGTTATTTTCCGACCAAAAGGAAGGGAGATCTTAAACAAGCTCAAAAACACAGCTTCAATGCATGATTGCTTATCCATGGGTAATGCAAAAAAATCTGAGACCAATATTTTTTTTATAGCAAACAAAAACATTTTCATTGATAAGACGAAAGTCATACAAGATTTTTGGTCAGGTTCTGAGCCATTTATACAATAAGATAACACAGTAAATACAAAAATCCAACTCTTAAGTAGTTGAACATCCAACTATGGGTCCTATGAGAAAAGACTTGCATATCTGAAGGATTATCTCATTATCTGAACTCACATAAGAAGGAAACTCCAACGAATCTGGAACAAAGGGCTAAGACCAATACCTAATTTGAAGTGGATTAGAGGCCTCGATCAGTTTCAAATAGTAGAGATATTCTTTCAAGGGCTACAATGACTGAAAATGCTTCTCCCAGTCGTGTGCCAACCAAAAATTGAAGACCCATGAATACTTGAAACTACTTGTTGCCACATAGCTTTAGGTTCATTAATGTATTCAGATTTTTGTTTTTGTGCTTTAGTCATCCACAAGAGCATTCAGATTTAGAGCCATAGAAAAAGTTGTGGGAATTTATCCATCAAAGAAGCAACCAGCACATTGGTCTTTCCATAACGAAATTCAATTTTCAACACCCAATCTAAACGCTGCAAATAACTCAACTCTTCTCCAAATCTTGGAGATGCTCATCCGAAGAACTTTTATGACTGAAACAAACTTTTCCAATCGTGTGCCAATCATTAATAGAAACCCCATGAATACTTTTCATCACTATCCTCAAAAAGAAATGAGGTTCCTTCCACCGTAAAAAGTGAGAGTAATCTTTGCACCAAGACAGCCAAAAAAGATAACAGTTGCACACATGAGCATTGAACGTGAAGGTAATTCCCAATGGGAAAATTAAAGCCAAATACATTATTTTTATGAAAGTACCAATCTTTCACTGAGATAAAAGTGACAGAATATAAGGGAAACAAAACTAAAGCCCATAAAAAAGGAGTTTACAAAAACAGCTTCCAGTCCAATAAGACCTGACCCAACGAATAATTACAAAAGTACTTAGGTCCATATATCATCCAGTAATCTCTTCTTCCCTCTAAACAAAATGTTATAACTAGAAAGTATATCAGCTTCAAGTTGAAAAGGGTAGACTTAGCATTTAGAGAGCAAACTTACTGGAGTTCCATCTATAAAGCATAATTACTTACAGAAAGTAGGCATGAGAAAATAATAAAATAAACCAGTTGAATAAGTACCCCAACAATATCTGTTTCATTATCTTCAAGCTCGAAAACTTCAAGCCCAGCTTGATATGTCCCTGCAGTGCACACAGCAACATGGAATACAATGAGATCATCATGCCACTGCAGTATAAGCAACTAAAAGAAAATCTAAGAACACCATGATATATCTTTTTTTCCCTTGTGAGATAAATTCTGAAAGAACAATATATCTTTTTTTGAAAAAGGCAACAAACTTTTCATTAAGAAGGTGAAAAGAGGCAAGAGCTTTTGGTTACAAAATCCATGAAGGATGAAAGAAATAAATAAAACAGCAGGGTCTAAAATAGAGAGACCCAAAATAAAAAAGCAGATAGGAAACAAAACGGTAAAAAAGGGGATTATATAAAAGCTTCCCAATTAATCACAAGGTCTTGAATGAGATATGAATCAAAGGCCTTCGAGAGAGAGCACCAAGATGAAGCCTTGATTTTGGCTTGCTCAAATCTGAAATTCCAAGAGAGGGGAGAATCTTTGAAGATACGCTGATTTCTTTCCCACTAGATTTCATAGAGAATAGCCTTAACCGCATTAATCCAAAGAAGCCGAGCGCGACAATTCAACCTTGGCCCAATGAAGAGGCTTGAAACATTTGATCTAATGTCACTCAAGACGACCCAACTAATCTTGAAAATTTCAAACAATTTGAACCAGCAAACTCTTGAAAATTTACAAAGAAACAGAAGATGGACAGAAGATTCTGATTCCTCAAAGCACAAAGGACAAACAGACTGCATCAAACAAGACTTGGAAAGCTTTCTTTGCAATGAATTGGCTGTATTTAGACTTCCAAAAAGGAGAACCCAAACAAAAATGTTAATTTTCTTAGGACTTTTTTATTTCCAAAGACATTTGAACAAGGAATGCCCAATAGATTCTGATGCGTCAAGTGCTTTAACCATAGATTTTACTGAAAAACAACCACTGCTTTCTTGAGACAAAAACTTTCTATCCTCCCTTGGAGTTGTCGAAGGATGAGATGGCAGAGAGTAGATCTTCGAAATCTTGGGATTCCTCATCAGTAACCAATCTTCTAAAGGAAAAATTCCAGGAGCTAGTTGAAGAATCCCAAAAGTCAGCAACAGAACCTTCACTAGAATTAGCTATAACAAAAAGTCTTGGGAAACTTTGCTTGAGAGACAAACTAGAGGCCCAAGCATCGTGCCAAAATGAAATTCTTCGAGCATTTCCAAGTTGCAGCTTTGCAAAGTGCTCGTGATTCAACTATGGTTTTGATATATTATGCCAGGGGCTTCTCAAGCTTGAACGAGATTTCAGAGATGAGTGCCAACCAAAATGCGATTCACCATGAATACTTGCAATTACCCTTCGCCAAAGTGCTTCAGGCTCATCTATAAATCTCCAACCCCATTTGATTAGAAGCGCAACATTTTTGTTCTTGATTGAAACAATGCCAAGGCCCCCACATGACTTATTTAGGACCAGAGAGCTCCATCTTACTAAGTGATTAAGATGGTTGTTATTATTATCACCCCAGAAGAAGTTGCGAATCAACCTTTCAAAAACAATGTGAACTGAAGATGGCATGAGAAATAAAGACATGTAGTATATGGGAATATTTGCCAAGACTGCATTGCAAAGTGTAAGCTTGCCCCCTCTATATAAGGAGTATTTCGACTATCTTTCTAACTTTTTCTCAACTTTATCAATAACAAGCTGCCAAAAGGTTATAGTTTTGGGATGACCACCTAGTGGGAGACCAAGGTAAGTGAAGGGAAGCTTTTCCATCTTACAATTTAGCCTCGAAGCAAGAGCAGAGACTTTATCTTCATCAATATTCACTCCACACAAAGCTGATTTTCCCCAATTGATTTTTAGCCCTGAGCACCATTCAAAGAGTTCTATAAGCTTAACCAAAGCTTCAATCATATTGTCATCATCCTTGCAAAAAATCAAGGTATCATTTGCAAACTGCAACAAAGGAACATGTATTCTATCTTTTCCAACCTTGAAACCTTCAAAAGTTCCTCTAGAATGCGCATCCTCAATCATCGAGCTGAAAACATCACTAACTAAAAGGAATAGGAAAGGAGAGAGAGGGTCCCCTTGCCTAAGACCCCTTGAAGCCGAGATTCTTCCCTTTGGTTGATCATTAATGAGGACCGAGAATTTAGTACCATGGGTGCAACCAATAATCCAACTGATCCACTTGGGGTGGAAACCTTTCAATCTCAACACTTCTTGAAGGAATTCCCAATCAACGCTGTCGAAAGCTTTCTCCAAATCTAGTTTTAAAATCCATCCAGATTTCTTTTTAACTCTATAATCCTCCACAATCTCATTGGCTATAAGGATAGTCAAGGATTTGCCTCCCTTTGATGAAGGCACTTTGATATTGGGAAGTGATAAAAGGCATTACCACCTTCAACCTCTCAGCCAAGACCTTTGCCACTATTTTATACACCGAAGAGGCTAAGCTGATAGGCCTAAAATCTTTAACCAAAAATGTTGCTTCTTTTTTGCGAATTAAGCAAATGAAGTTCTCCTTTAAACAACCATTTAAGTGCCCATTGCTATGAAATTCAGCAAACAATCTGAGTTCTTCTCTTGAGACTCGAACCCATAACCAACTGGTTACTAAGTGATAAATGATGTCACTAGAGTACTACTCCTTTTGGCGAATATATATATATCAAAAAATATTTTTCAAAAAACATATGTACCTCCTACTAAAGAGAAAAGGTGTGAGAGATGTTTTCAAGAGGGGAAAATTAGCGGTATTAAAGGTGCAAAACTTTCCATCAGTATTCACATTTCACATCAGTTTAGAAGACATGCCATTAGAGATTGCATTTTTGCCTCATAGTGACGAGATTTAACCATGACCACAGTTAAAGATCATGGCAAGAACAAGACAGCAATAAAGAAGATAACAACTATTTACTAAACTTTATACTATTTACTAAACTTTATAATAAACTATGCAAGTGAACCAAACCAAATAACCAACGAAGTAAAAGAAAATAGAGAAAACGGGGATAACAGGTCAAACTTACCAGGTCACCAGTCATATCAAGGAACATGATGTGAAAATTTCTAATGGATATTTGGATGTTGTCAAGAATCTAATAAGAAAAAAAGAGTTAGTCTTATCATATTGAAGTCAAAACATATGTATATGTATACATACAAGTGACATACGAGAACAAACGAACAGTAACAAATCTGACAAACCACAGATTTGCAAATATACAAAATGAACATGATATTATTTATTTTGGAATCCAAATTTTTCTATTGCAAACTTCATGCCCGATAATGAAGCCAATAAGTCAGCCCAAAAGCCTTATAATTACTACAGAAAGTTCTAGGTCATTCTAACAGGATAGTAACCTAAAGAGCAATTACTAAGAAATACAAAAAGGACCCTAAATTTCCACATTTTTTTCTAAAATAGAGTCCCAGATTCAGCAGTGTATTGAATTTTTGGTATTCATTTATTCATCCAACGTTGTTCAAACTATTCATTCCTCCGACATAAACTAACCCCAGTAACACTGCGTGTGCCTTTACGGCATTAAGATTGCCCATTTCTTTTTCCAGAATATAATCAAAATTTGCATCTTCAAGTTGGAACAATGGCATCTATAACTTCATCTTCATTAGAAAAATACAATAAAAATTATAAATTTGTATTTTCTTAGGAATTAGTGCTTAAAACCTACATGTTGGTCGGTTAGATTCTGCTTTCTACAGGACTAAACTAAATCCTCCCCTATCCATATCCACCTCAAAGCTGGAAGGGAAGGTTAACAGTAAGAATTTCAATTTACTACAGGTTACCCCCCCCCCCCAACTTTTTTGTGGCAGAGGTGTCCAGCACTGAGGCGAGTGTTGGGAACAGGGTTTTATAGCTTATTTTGGTGCTAAGAAATAACTGAACTTGAACATTCATATGACTGAGCATATATCACATGACTAAGCATATATAGCTTATTTTGTGAGGCGGGTGTACATTTTCTCATCTAAAAAGCATATGCATATGACTGAGCACATATCACATGCATAGTATACCCAAATCCAACTTCAACATAAGCAAAACATCATATAAACCTTAATAAAAACACTGCATATAAAATGACAATAAGACATTATGATGCAAGAAATTAGCATCACCTTTGCCGTAATGTAAGAGATAAATGATTGTCCAGCGTGATCATCTGCGGAAAAAGATTATGGCATGAAAAAAGTTATTTTGATGAGTAACAAGAAAACTTCACAACAAATATTTTAACCTGCTTTTGGGACATGATTTAAACGAAGTGTATTAGGGCAAACATACTGGCAAGAGAGAGTACGCAGTGTTAAGAGTATTTTATATGTGTATAATCATGTAATTTTTGTAGTTAATACGATAGCCCCACTAATGTTTTTAAAGGCACAAAGACTTGGGAGCTTGAGGCGGGCTTTATTTTCCGAGGCACCCATGTATTGAAAAAATATATATTTACCACAAAAAACAGAACACATTATACACATAAATAAAGAAACAAATCAGAACAAAATTAGAAATATGCATCCATATTTTTAGTACACACAGAAGGTATTCGCTAAAATCAGAACATATGGAAAATAAATTGCACACAATGTATTTTAAAAAAAACAATTAGAACATAATCATCGGTACTTTTTACTGAAATCAGTCCAAAATATTAGTTTTATAAAAATAAAAAAAGAGAGAGAGAAGAATCACCACCACCAGTGAGTCTTCTCACGGCCACGAAGTGAACAAATCAACGACAAACAATTGAAGTTAAAGGTTGGAGAGTTGACGCTGAAACAAAAAATCACAAAAGAAGTGAGGCTGCAAGGTCTAAAAAGACGACGGAGGGGAGAATTTTGAAGTTCGGAAACTCACGTGAAAAAGAAGCCCACGAGTTATTTGGTTTTATAAAATATAAATTTTTTTAAAGAAAATTTTGAAAATGGTGTCATTTTACATATATATACATTTTTTTAAAAAAAACAAAAAAACCCTCACATACTTTACATGGTATCAGCGAGGATAGGATTTCAGGGGTTTCTTTAGACATCAGAGTCACTATCTATCAATCGTTAGAGCTCTTTGTTGATCATAAGAATCGTCTGTCAATCGTCAAAACCTTCTGTTGTCCGTTTTCTACACCACTTAGCCCAAAAGGAGAGAAAAGGGCCAATTTATGAATCTGAAAAGTATCCGAGCCATCTGAGTAGCGTGTGAAGCTCACGCACCACCATTTAATCAGTCACACATCCCCACGATGTTATCATCTTTCATTGGCTTCCTAGTTTCTTAGAATTTTGTAGCACTTGAAAGTTTTTCTCTAGGCTGATTATTTTGGCTAAATCTAGATGAAACTCTATCTTTTAGCAATTTTTCAATTTGGCTATTTGGAAGTTAATTCACTTAGTTTTCTTAGGATCTGAAGATTCAAGATTATCTTTGCAAGCTTTTGTTTCAGCTTTTTCGCCTTTTGGCATCTCACCCAAGCTTGCTAGATTTCTTTTTTTTTAGCCTTATAGTTTCAATCTCTAATTTTTATTTTAGCTTTGGTGTATTTTTAGGCTTTTCATTGGTTTACTGTTCTTTATTTCACTTTGTTTGTTTTTTCTCTCGTTTAGAAGCATATCTTTCCTCCCTTGAGAGTTTCATTCGAAGCTTCACTTCTTTTCATTTTTTTAATAAAAGTTCAGTTCTTGTTTCCTAAAAAAAACTATTGAAATACTTTTCTAAATCCTAGAAGTTATTGGTTTGCATTTCAGGGGTCTGGAAGAAGTTAGTTCAGAGATTCTTAATTTAATCAATGTTTCTAAAGCCATAATTAAGGTGGCTAGTAATCTTTGCAAATTTCTACTTGCCTGCCACTATTGAAATCAAGCATTGCATCAAGAGTAGAACCTTTCTTCATTTCGGTGATATTGTCAACTTGGATCCCCTCCCTTTGTGCAAGGTGATTTATTTATGAAGGATTTTTCGAACTCTTTAGACCTCATCAGGCTTAAAAGTGTTATGGATGATGAAGGTTTGGATGCTAGAGCTCAAGGAATGAAGTGTTAGCCATCATATTTTCCCCATAGTATGCCTCACCTGTGCAGGAATCCTTTTCCTTTGGTGGATGACCATTTTCAGCCTTCTTTGGACTGCCACCCTCCTCAGAAGTCTCCTGATGCTCTTGATGGGGATGCCTCCCTAGACCCAGAGTTCACTCTCTTAGAGTCCTCTGAAATAACCGTTGATAAACCCACCGACCAATCCCCCTTCTTACCTCTCATTCTAGAGCCTAATGACCCTCCTTCCTTTCTTGATGGTGCTACATTGCCTCCTCAAGAAGTTAATCCCCTTCGTGAAGAGCTGCCATCCTCCCCTTCACAACAAGAGCCTCCACAGGGCCTCTTTTCTCCTGCTCTTACTATCTAATTGACTCCAACAAAGCTCCAATTGTCGTTGTTTCCAAACCATTGGTTTGTCCTTCCACCACTCCTCTTACTATCTCTCATCCTCCCTATTTTCATCCCATCAAAAATTCTAACCTTAAACTACAAATCAAAATACCTTTCATTACTCCCATTGTGTTCATCTTAAGAACTCTTTCATCCCCATTAACCCTGACCTCCTGGATAACTATAGTGCTTTGTTGTTTGCTAGTCCCAGTATCAAGAATAAGGTTGGGGTCTCTCTCCCGTCTCAAACCTATGCTTCAGTTGTTCTCAGGTCGAAGGACTGTCCAGCTTCCTCGGGTCATCCTAAAGTAGAGGTGTCTGTTGACGATTTTCACCCCTCTTTTGAGGATTCGAATGTTGAATTAATTTTCAGTGCTAGCTCATTTGACTCATCAATTCTTCTGCTCGAGGCCGACATTTCTCATCCCTCAAAGGAAATTTTTCCCTCCGATTTAAAGGAACTCTCCCTTCATCATGAAGACATGTGTTCTTGCTCGGAAGATATCATATCAATTCCAGACAATAAAGATTGTTCAAATTAGTGGTTTGTAGTTAAAGTCTATTCCTGCCAAAGTTGCCTAACCTCTCGTGCTCGTGAATTCAAAAATGCAGACTATCTAGATTTTGGGATTTAGAGAAAAACTGTTATTGCTCGCTCAATTTTCAAGCAAAGTTTTGTTGTTGTGGCTTATTGTTTGCAAGTTACTTTTTGGTTTTTTGTTGTCCTAAGATCAGAGCTTACTCCAAGGGATGTGAAGTTTATCTCTATCAGATTGAAGACCTCGATTGATTGTTCTATTTTGCTCTAGGGGATTCAGCTTTCTGTGTTTTAATTTTTATTGTTTTGGAGCTATCAGTTTTTGTTCATGTTTGATACTCTTTGCTTATGTTTTTGTTTTTATTCTTTATCTTGTATAATGAACTTTGTTCTCTTTTCATACTCTTAACGAAAAGGTTTGTTTTAGTTTCAAAAAAAAAATCCTAGAACATAATAGCCTAATGGTAAAAGAAAATCTTGGAAATCCAAGAGGTTATCGATTCATTCCATGGTGATCACTTACCTAAAAAATAATTTTCTACGAATTTCTTGACATCCAAATGTTGTAGGGGCAGGCGATATGTTCCATGAAAATAATTGAGGTGCATGTAAGCTGGCCCAGACACTTGCAGATAACAAAATAAAACCCAAGAACATTGTGGTGTTCCTTACAATCCACAAAAGAACACAAAAAAAACCCTAATAAATTGGACCGATAGAACTTTTTTCTTACTCTTCTCATTATGGACCCAATCAAGAAAAATAGACCTTAAATTCAAAAATTGCATGTAAATGAAAAATGTTTCAAAGAAATAAAATAGCCAATAAAATGAATGTTAGTCACAGCTCACCACATACACGCCTTGATAATTTTGCTAGCTCTGCGGCAGCAATTTTGGCCTTCTTCCCATCAAATTCTCTTTTTTCAACTGCATCTGAACTCCACTATAACAAAGAAAAAGATGCCCATAAATTTTTTATGGGATACTACTTTTAAAATTATTTATCCTCCTTTTTTAAGACCTCGTCTTAATTCTATAGTCTTATTTGTGAGTAACAATTGGATATTAAAGCCTTCCCGAAAAAAAACAAACATATTATATTGTTTAGAAATGAAATATACAAATCAACTTGGCCTAGTGGTCAAGAAGGTATTAGGAAACCAAAAGGTAATTGGTTCAATTATGGTGGCCACCAACCTAGGAGTTAATTTCCTAGACCGAAACTCACAATTAACAAAAAAAAAATGAAATATACAAAAGGCCAAAGTTCGGCTAAAATGAAGATTGAACTCTGAGGTTTAACAAAAAAAATTGCCGAAGTTGTGCTTGCAGCCCTCCATGTGCCCTATTTGCTTCTCAGCAGCAGAGTTTTTTTTTCTTAACAAGAGAACACACTTTTCGCATTGAAAAGAAAGGGGGAATAAAACAAAAGTCTGAAGAGAGCAACAAAATTATAAAGAAACAACATTAAACTTGAGAAATAAATGCACTCCAATTCCTTGAAATTTTCTAGATCGAATAGCCTTTTTTTTTATAGGAAACAAAATATTTCATTGATGTGTGAAATAGTTACAAAAAGGACGAGACCTTTAGATGAAATAAAGCCAATTAGCAAAAAGATAGCTATGGCTAAAATTACAATAAGGATGAGATCTCTTGCTCCAAAATAAAGCTATATGCAAAATAGAGTCAATTAAAGGAAATCTCGATGCTTCCCTGCCATTAAATGATGAATCATTCCTAGTCATCCAGATTTTCCAAAAGATAGCCGCAATGATATTGTGCCAAAGAACAGTTTTTTCCTCATCAAAAGGATGGCCACACCACATACAGATAAGATCTGTTGAGTTGCGTGGTAGGGGGTGGACCAACAAAAAGCTGAGAGGGCCCAATCCCATAGAGAGGATGCAATAGGGCAGAGATGAAAAAGATGAGGTTGACCTTCACTGTCAACTTTGCAATTAACACACCAACCAGGTGAGATGGCCATACTGGGGCATTTACGTTGCATTATGTCTTGTGTATTGAGACGTCCGTGACTAGCTTCCCATAAAAAAAATCTAACCTTCTTAGGACATTTCGACTTCCATAGATCAAGGTAGAAGTCCTTGTTAATAATAGGAGATGAGCACAATAATTTCCTACAAAGGGAACTAATAGAGAAAATGCCATTACTTTCCAGTTTCCAATGCCATGAGTCTTCAACATTAAATGGCAACGAATTTGGCAAAAGAGATGATAGCCTAGCCCATTCGATAATTTCTATGTCAGTGAGATTCCTTCTAAAGGACATGTTCCATGAGTCAACTACGGGAATCCAATGACCATTAATAGTTCCCTTTTTATTAGTAGAGAGATGATATAGGGATCTATAAGCTTCCTTGAGACTAGCTCACCAATCCAGTGATCTTCCCAAAAACTAACATCGGTTCCACAACCAACAATCAATCAAGTATTTCCCCCTTAACCAATGAATAGGATGCAAAAATATCTTTCCAAGAGCCCTTTGAGCTTTGGAGTCTTCTGTTCCTAGAGGTAAAATGGGAAATTCCCATGCCATATTTAGCATCTATAAAGCATTTCCAAAGAGTTGTTCTCTCCTAGTAATATCTCCAGTGGCATTTAGCCAAAAGGGATAAATTCTTGATTCTAACATCAATGATCCCAAGACCCCCCTCCTCAATCGGTCTTTTGACCTCTGTCCATTTCAATAAGTGACTGATTTTGCCACCAGTAGAGCTGTGCCATAAGTAATCTCTGTACAACTTTTCAATCTTCCTAACCACGTTCTGCGGTGCCTTGTAAAGAGATAGGTAATAAGTTGGTAGATTTGCCAGTGTAGCATTGATGAGAGTGAGTTTCCCACCTTTTGATATAAACTTACTACCCCATCCCTGAAGTCTCTTCTCAATTTTCTCAATAACAGGCAAACCAGAAGGATAATAATTTAGGCTTTCCGTGAAGCGGCAGACCAAGATAAGAAGCAGGCCAATATCCATTATTAAAACCATGCGGTGCAGCTAGTGCTTGTGCATATGCATGATCCATACAGATACCTAAAAATTCGAATTTCTGTGGGTTAATTTTTAGACCAGATGCAAGTTCAAAATTTTTTATGGTATTCATAAGATTGTTAATGCAATCGAGATCAGGCACAGAGAAGAGAATCGTGTCGTCAGCAAAGAGAAGATGAGTGATAGATACCATATTGGTGCCATTGTCTGAAAATAAAATAAAATAAAATAAAAATCTTGATCTTGCAAATAGACTCTTCACTAATCAACATTCTACTTAAACAGTCTGTGACTATTGTGAAGAGACAAGGAGAGAGAGGATCTCCCTGTCTAAGGCCTCTAGATGCCAATAGTTTGCCTCTAGGTCTACCATTAATAATGATTGAAAAGTTTGTGGAAGATATGCACCCAAAAATCCATTTTCTCCGGTGGGAACCAAACACTTTATGAATCTCATCCAATCCACCATATCAAAGGCTTTTTCAACATCTAATTTAATCACCACCACCTGGATATTCTTTCTATGCCAGTCATCAATAATCTCATTAGCAATCAGTGAAGCATCCAGGATCTGTCTATCAGCAACAAAAGCAGATTGGTAAGGAGTGATAGTAAAAAGCAACACTTTCTTGAGGCGTTCAGATAAGACCCTGGCAATGATCTTATATAAGCAAGTAGTGAGACTAATAGGTCTGTAATCGGTAACAGATTTAGCCCCAGATTTCTTAGGGATCAAGCTGATATATGTTTCATTAACATTAGCATTGATGACACCACTCTCAAAAAATCGTTGAACACACTCTTGATATCATCCTTGAGAATGTTCGAAGACTTTTTAAAGAATTTAGCTGTGAAGCCATCAGGTCCAGGGCTTTTGTTGCTACCAAGCTGTGATACTGCAAATTCAATCTCTTCCATAAAGAAAGGAAGCTCCAAGGATGAACTTTGTTCCACTGATAAAGGACTCCAATCATTAATACTTGGAAATTCTCTTTTGGTGTAGAGAGCTCTGTAAAAAGTCAAAAATTCCATTTCAATCTCATCATCTTTTATCAGCTTGTACCATAGATATAAGTTCCACAATGGTGTTTTTGCTTCTATTGGATCGAAGCCTTCAAACTGATTGCTTAGAGAAAACCAAGAGAAAGTCAGGAGCTTTGGTGATAGAAGATGATCAGGCCATGAAGAGAGATTGTTCTGAAAAATAGGCTGATTCCTTTCAAACCAAACTTCTGAAAGCAAACTTTTGACAGAATTAACCCATAAGAGTCGAGCTGTGGAATCCAAGTTTGGCCCGGTGAGAACTGAAGGACATTACCTCTAAATGAATTCTCGAAGACCCAATTCAAAAAATCTTTAACCAGCAAGCTTTTAAGTAAGAAGAAGCAAAGAACAAGTGATTTAAACATTCCCCAACTGCTTGACAGAAAGCACAAATGGACGGTTGAAGAAAGTGGGAGAGCCATTTCCTTTGCAACACTTCTAATGTGTTACGATTACCATTGAGCATGATCTAAATAGGAATATTAATCTTTTTTGGACTTTTAGACTTCCAGACAGCAATAACAACCAATTTCTCAAGTGGAGTCAATGCACCCAAGAATATTGTGAGGGATTTGACTGAAAAAGCCCCAGATGGCTTTAAGGACCAGCTGCAAGAATCTGGAAAATCACTAGTTTATAGGAGGCCAACAAGCCTAACAAAGACTCAAACATAGTCAACTCTCCATCCTTCAAATTTCATCTGAAAATGATGCACCATGATCCACAAATTTCATCCCAAAAACTAGAAACAGTGTCATTGGGACAAGAAGCAATTCGAACTAAAGCTAAAAAGTCAACTTCAAAGGTTGGTTGCTAATCCACCAATCCTGCCAAAAGAGAATTCTGATCACAGATCCTAATCCGAGGCGAAGAAGGGATCTATGACGAGACCAGATGGAAGAAATGCTTTTCCATGGGCTACGAACACTACAATTCCGTTTACCTCCCGAATACCAATCAAATATAGAGGAGCCATTGATGCTAACCATGGCTGTTCGCCGAAGGACATTAGGCTCTCGAATAAAGCGCCACCCCCATTTTGCAAGTAAAGCTTCATTTTTTGTATTTTAAACCTCCAACACCGAAACCACCATCTGCAATGGCAGATGATACTTTAAGCCAGAGAATCAAATGACAAAGATTATTACTACCATTGCCTTTCCAAAAAAAAAACCCAAATTGATCGACCCACCCTCTCTTTAAAGTAGGCCTTTTTTTCGAAACACGGCCAATATGATTTCTTCATTTTGTCTTCTCGCTTAGGTAGTAAAAAAAAGTGGGATCCTGTATTTCCAGGATTGGATTTCATATTGTCCTTTGGTCTTAATCCCGAACCATCGGTCGAATCGGGGAGAATATAGAAGTTTATGTGGCCGAGTTCTCTTTTCCTTCTTTTTTTTAATTAAGTATAGGAGTGCAAGATTCTATGTCAAATTTTGACACTCGTGAGTGGCTCAAGAGGTTGTCTCTGTACTGCTGCATGAGGTTTTGAAAGATCTGGTTCGAAAGGAAGGACCGCTGGTACCTACCACAGAGGAACTGGTACTAGCACAAGTGTAGCTTTCTATGTTAAATTCGAAAGTTATAGGTTGTTTATGGCTGGCCCTTGGCTTCTTTCTTGATGAGCTTCGTAAACATACAGCTCTGAACCCGAAACCTCTTTAAAGTCACTTCGGCGGACCCTCTCCTTTACAATCGAGCGTCTTCGACCCTGTTTTGGGTACGACCGAACAACTACTGATATTTAAAAATACCCTTTCTTTTGACCAATAGGTTCCAAAGGTGTGGAGCTGCTCAAGGTTACTAAAGACTTCAAGTTTTATGAAATCAAAGATCCAGATCTTGAAGACATGAGAAAAAGGGGCATGTAATACACCGAGAAGCAAAGGGATATGTAATACACCGGGAAGCAAGCTAGAACTAAGTTACGCAGTGTTAAACGGCAACCTTTAAAAAGGTCAAACCGCTTTAGCTTCTTATAAACCATATCCAAGAGTGGTTGCCAAAACATGATGTTTTTGTAGATGACCATCAAGGGGCAAACCAAAATAATTAAAAGGTAGTTTTTTCAATTTTCATGAAAGCCGAAAAGAGACAACTCTTAATTCCAAATCATCCACATTGACTCCATTGCAGATCTTCACTCTCCTCCTCCTCCTTCTACTCCCTCCAATGACCCAAAATCTCCATCTTCCGTTTTTTCCCCTTTTCCTCTCCACTATTCTAGAAGGGGTAAGTTATCCTCCCTCCTGGAAAGAAATTAAATATTGAATCCTAACTGTATTGAAACCCACAACTCCTCTCTTCTTTATAACCCTTTCTCTCGCCCCTCCACTATCCAACATTTTTCTGCTCATTCCTTCCATTCCGTTGTTTATAGGAGAGAAGTGGTAGGTTTCAATAGAGTCAGAGTTCAATCAGTGATTTCAAGGCGACCCCAGGCGCTCGCCTATGGCGAGAGGCGATGCGACCTGGGGAGTGCTCGCCTTGCACACCACTGGGGCGACCGACTTCACTGAAGCGCTCGCCTTGCTGCGCCTGAACGT
>JBBMKA010000018.1:1990710-2016615 GCA_037833695.1 Sechiopsis laciniata
ATTATTCTAAAAAAGAAATCACATGTACAACTATTTATACGATAGCTAATATAAAAGACAAATACCATTTAATATATATTTTTTATATAAAAAGGAAGGAAATTTATAATTTAAGCAATTAACCCCCATTAGAATTTATAGTTTGTTTAGGTGTATTCATTTCTCTCATCTCCTTCCAATTTTTATGCTAAAGAAACTCCCTCCAATTCTCTCTCCACCTCCGCCGCTCTCTTTTTCCTCCATTTTCGAATTGGTATTCCTCTTCCAATCTCCATGAATTAGGTTTACTTCTTTGTTGCTTGTGTTGCTCGAATTCTTATTATAAGCTATTAATTCGAATTTGTGTTTGTTTTTTGTTCTTATGTGGATTTTGTAGTGTTTTGTTGATTTGTGATGGAATTGGACAATGTTTGAAGTTGTTGTTGTTAATGTTATGCAGATAAATTATTAGGTGAAGGTTTATGATTACAGAGACGATTAGGAAGAAGTGAGCGATCGATCGAGAGAAGAGAAAAGTTGAAGTAATTGTGTATTTTGGTTGAAAAAAGAATGCCGCATAGAACCACTTACTTCTTCCCGAGGCAATTTCCGGATAGTAGATTTGAGTCGGGATCAACTTCCAAACAGATTTCGGATCATCACGAGAAGACGATCAACGATGGCGTTTTCAGTACCAAAAGCGACGGAATACCGACCATCGAGAAGAGTTCAGCTGTATCTGATCTTTTCACGGGGGACATCCCTCAAAGCAACAACAACAAACTGCCTGCCTTTTACGATTGGTTCGTGGACAAGAAAGCAACAGCTCACGTGAAAACTTGGCTTTCCAATTGCGACGAGGACCGCCAGCTTCTGCTTCCGCCACCCGCCTCCGAGCCGGACCACTACCATATAGACCGCAACTTCGACCGCCAAGTTTCACTGCCTAGACTATCAAGCATAAGTAGCTATGCAGGGAGTTTGTTTTCAGGAACGGGGACTCTCGATGGGAACTTTACTAGCGATGTCAAGGAGACATCCTTATCGAAGATCATGTCGATGCCGAAAGAGGTCGAGGTTGAAAATGGTGAGCAAAGCGTAGCGCAGAGAGCGAAAGAGAGTTATTGCCTGCAACTGGCTTTGGCTGCAACCATTCGCTCCCATGCTAGTCTTGCTGGGGATCCTGTGCTTGTGGAGGATGGCAGACTGGAAATTACTGATGCTCAAACTGTGTCTTATCGACTTTGGGTATTTACTCTTATCTATCTCTAACTTTCTCACTTTGGATCTTCAACATTGTGTACCTCAATTGAAAAGAGTAAAGTTGGTTCTTCAAAAATTTATTGTCATTTTGATTTTTATTCTATTTTGATTTTTGTATTTTCAAAAGTTCTATTTTAATTTTTTTTTCTTCTTTTTTTGAAAACAAAAATTGAGGAATCTGAGTTTCGCTTCCCTATACCAGGGCACCATTGGCTCGTTCCTAAGCTGTAGTACTGGGATAGGTATTTTAGTTTATGTACATGATAAGAAATTTGACTAAAAATGGACTTAATTTTCAAAAATAAAAAATAAAAAACAAACATGGCCTAAATTTTGAATCTTTGTTATATTTTAGTTTCATAAATTTTCAAAGGTTTAATTTTAGTTATTTGATTTTAAAAAAATTAGACGACTATAGTAAATTTGAAGTTAATACTAATTGATACCGGTTCAATAATGTTAATAATTTTTATATTAATCAAAGGCAAAATGTGAATATATTTTAAAAATTTATAGGCGAAGATAATATTTTTTTAAAGACAAAAAATTCAAGGACCAATTTTAAGTTTTTATTTTTTTATTTTTTTATTTAAAGTACTTAAATGGGATCAACTTCAAAGTTTATAGACTGAAATTTATTTTTTAAAAGTTTAGAGACTAAAATTAAATAAAATTTAAAGTTTAGAGACTAAATATAAGTAAGATTGTTCTCAAATTAATGTCACAAAACTGCTTTCTACCTGAGATTTTGATTATACTTTCAAAGCCCGAAGTCAATTGTTCCACCAGAGCTACATTTTAAGCTTCAAATTAGTTATTTAATTACGACCGTTGGTTTCACATATTTTCAGGTAAGTGGTTGCCTATCTTACTCCGACAAAATATGTGATGGATTCTACAACATTTTGGGTATGAACCCATATCTTTGGGTTATGTGCAATGGCTTTGAGGAAGGGAGAAAACTACCACCTTTGATGTCGCTTAAAACCATCGAACCAAGCGAGTCGTCAATGGAGGTGGTTCTTGTGGATAGACGTGGCGACTCGAGACTGAAAGAGCTTGAAGACAAAGCACAAGAACTGTATTGTTCTTCAGAGAACACTGTTGTGTTGGTGGAGAAACTTGGAAAACTTGTTGCCATCTATATGGGGTATGTTTTTGTTATTTTTCTTTGCCAGCTTAACACGTAATGAGTTACTATAATTTGGTAAGTTATAAATTTGATGAAAGTTAGAATTTAGTACTTATAGTTTGGAGAAGTTTAATTTTATATTTTGATATTTGTGACCGTCCGTGCCAGCTTGCGCGCACCTCCACTAATGTGACCCTACAACATTTGGATGTCAAGGAAATCTGTGGAAAGTTATTTCTTAAGTAGGTGCCCACCATAGATTGAACTCATCAACTTAGCTTCTCAAGGTTCTCTTGACCACTAGGCCACTTCATGATGATTGAAAAAGTTAAAATTTAGTCTCTATGGTTCGATAAAAACTAAAAAATAACATTTGTAATTGCTGACGAATTAAGTAGATATAGGTGACTATGTATATGTAAAAGATATTTTTTGTTCAATCAATCGCTTAACTCACACGGTTATTATTGACATATAAATAACTAACTTTTACATTTTTAATTCACAATTACGAACGACAAGTACTATTTTTTAAGTTTTATCAAATCATAACGACTAAATTCTAGTTTTTAAAAATAAATGACTAAATTCTAACTTTTTCCAAACTTTAGAGACTAAATTCTAGGTTTTGAAACCACATAGACTAAATTCTAATTTTAGGGACCAAATTTATATTTTACGCTTGAAAATATGTTTTATTTTAATACAATGAACAGGGGCAGTTTCCCGATGGAGCAAGGGGGTTTGCATCTTCATTGGAAAGTGGTGAGCAAAAGATTGAGGGAATTTCAGAATTGCATTGTGCTGCCAATTGGTAGTCTTTCTATGGGACTATGCAGACACCGTGCAATACTTTTCAAGGTAAGGCACTTTATGGTTTTTTGATTCGCACACGACCTGTTCTTGTTGTTAATGCACTGAAAAACTATGATGCCCCATGATTAGTTAGTCGGAGTTTTGATGTCCGTTCAGTAAGTGAGGATCTTATCTCCTAATACAACGGTTCTCTCTTTTGTCCGTATACGTAGCTAACTACCGTTAGCTAACAACGTAAATCATCGTGTTTTGTCTCATGTTTTTACCGTTTTCTTGACTGTTGATTCTGATTTTCGTAACACTATTTCTAATAGGTTTTTGAATTTCTTCTATCCCATAAGCTTGTTGGAGGAGTTCCACACTTTCCAAGCTTATGATTATCAAAACTAATTCTGTAAACAATATAATAGAAGAATGTGATAGCATTATAAGAAGTTGTACTAATGATTTTAATTTGGGGCATTGGGATTAAAGGAGACTACAACTGGAATAGAAGGATGAACTCGCACCAAAAAAAATTTCCCTGTAGTATTGCCTGAGTTTGATAGAATTTTATTCAAATATCAGGCTGACTTCTTGCTTATTCTCGGCGGATGGCTGATTTTTTTTTTTTACTTGTTTTTTGGTTTAGTGGATCACGGATGTACTAATGCCTTGTTGACTATATCCCCAAGGGATGGTGTAGTTGGTTGAGGACTCAGGCTACCCTCAAAGTTCAATTTCGAGACTTGTTTGTGACATTAATTTGTAGGTACCGACTCGGACTTTGAAGGTATGTTCCCCTCAAGGTTCAAGTTCGAGACCTGTTTGTGACAGTAATTTGTAGATACCGTCAACGGTGTCTGCACTCCTTCGATGTATCCCGTGTTACAGCCTAGGAACGGGTTAGTGGTACCCCGGGTTTAGAGTTCCCAAGTGTAATCCTTCCTCGTCCTCTTTCTCTTCCCCACACCACATGTGTTGGGTTTTGGAGGGGCGCTCACTGAAACCCGATACGAACTTGTATGATTGAAATGATTAGCTGCTTTCATTGTATAGTGCAAGTGCAATTTGCCAATTACAGGCAATGTTTGTTCAATAAATTAATTGCATGAGGATTCTTATTTTGTGTATCAGAAATTGGCAGATTATATTGGTTTGCCATGTCGGATAGCTAGAGGTTGCAAGTACTGTGTTGCAGATCATCGATCCTCTTGCCTTGTCAAAATTGAAGATGACAAAAAATTGTGGAGGTTAGATAATCAAAGCTTTGCCTCTCATCAAGTATTTTCATGACAAGTTGCATAATTTTCAGCTGTCTCAGTAGAATCCAGGCATTTTATCTCCATAAACCTTTGTTAATGAAGTTATGACTTCTAAGTTTGTTTTTTTTTTTTAAGACCCGTAAACTTAGAGCTTCACTCCTCTAAACCCGGGGCAGACCTCTAAATTTGTTTTTGTGTCATATATTGAATCAATGTGCACTCAATTTCTTTATGTAGTATATAATGTCTTAGTGAGTTGTGTTTATGGATACTCATTTTTCTTAACAGGGAATATGTAGTTGATTTAGTTGGGCAACCAGGAAATATGCATGGTCCAGATTCTACCATTAATGGAGGGCTTCAATCTTCAATGCCTTCACCACTCCATATTTCTCATTTAAAAGAGTTCCAAGAACCTTACGCAGAAAGTTGTTTAAACCTTCAAACTGTTGGGTCAAATCAAACCTGTGGTTTTCCTGAAAATCCTCTACATTCAGGTTTGTTGGTATTTTGTCTTCCTTGATAGTATGTTTTTTAGTTTCTTTACTGGCTTTTTTTTATTGCGTTCAACAACAGTTGGGGTGGAGGATTCGAACCCATGACTTTTTAGTTATGAGCTGTTGCTCTCGTTTGTTCTACTGGCTTAAAATTGATAGACAACTTTGAGAAATATCATTGCCTGGCATTGAGTGGATGGGTTGCCCATACAATAAAATGCATTGGGCTTTGGTTTTGTAGTTCGCGTGTCAGCAGAGGAGAGGAGATAAGAATGCAAAATGTTGATCAAACTAGGGCTAGAGTTTTAAGAGATTTATACAGTGCACTCTCGTAAATCCTATTACAACATATGGTCCAATACAATAAAAAAACCAAATATGAAAACATAAACCCAATTACATGTTTATATAGTTGGGTTCTCGCAGCCTAGTCAGAGATCCCCGCTCAGGCTGTGAGACCCAACTAAACAGGTTTTGTTTAATGCAACTTGGTATAGTTGTGAGGTTGAATGTCCCTCTTAAATTGGAAATGGGCATGACAATATCTCTTTTTGTATCAATGCTTTGCAGGTATTGAAGAGCACCATGTGAAAGGGGGAGGCACTTTACATGAATATTCAAAGGCTGAAACTGATAAATTGGATGATCAAGCTTGTTGGGGTATGAAATCTCATCTGTGTCTGGAAACTATAGCGAGCAACGAGTGTGCGCTTCAGAATCATATAATGTCGTCCACCTTCGTTGATGCCTCGGAAGCGTTGTGTTCTGGTCCTGGTGCATCTTTACATGAAAATAAAGTTGCTATTGAAGAAATATACATAAAAGAAGCAGTTGTGGCAGGGATTTCATTCAATGAAACTAGCATTAATTCGTCCAAATTAAGCTTGCCAACTCAAACTGATTCGAAAGAGGTTGAAGGTCGGTCTCGAAATTGTTCCGCATCGACATATCCAAGATATATGACACTTGAACCATCACTTGCAATGGATTGGCTAGAAATTTCATGGGATGAATTACATATAAAGGAGCGTGTTGGAGCTGGTAGTCAAACCTTGTCATTTCTGCTTGTATTAATTGAATAAACGTGTAGGATTCTAAATTTCCCCTTTTTTTGTTTTTGCAGGCTCATTTGGTACAGTACACCGTGCTGAATGGCATGGATCGGTTAGTCTCTAAACTTTCTCTTTTAACTCATGATTCAACACCAAGGGGCAGTCTCGTTGATTGAGGCTTGAGGCTCTCAAGACATGCTTTTTTAGAGGTCTCAAGTTCGAGCCCAATGAGTGACCTTAATTAAATCCTTTGTTGTCTCTTGGGTTCGGGCTGTAGGACGGACGTGCGTGCCTAGGTAAAGGAGATCGAAGCTCTGGTTTCCTGGTTTAACAATAAACAGACTAGTCTTTTAACCTAATAGTTTTCTGCTCCATCACCTTGTTAATTTTACTAAGGAGATTGGTTAGTTGGACTTGGAATGCTAATTTTCTTTGCTGGTCTCAAAAACCCTTTTGAAAAGGAAAAAGGGTACCAAAAAATTACTTTTAAATTTTAATTGGGGATGACAATAAGAAATGCATTCCCCCTGCTCTTGCCCCTGTACACTTTCCTATAAATATTATTTTTAATAAATACTACGTGGTTTTTAATGTTTCATTGGTAAACATTTTTCACAACAAATGCGTTTAAATGGAAACATAAGCTATGGTTATGCTATCACTTAGGAAGATTTAATGATGAAAGAAGTAGTCTTGTATGGATTAGGGATCTCTTGTTTCTATTGCTGTTTCAGTGATTGTTTATTTGTAAAATATTTTGATATTTCTACTTGTTGCTCAACTAATACACATTATTTCTTCTACAAAGGATGTTGCTGTGAAGGTTCTAGCCGTGCAGGATTTCCATGATGATCAGTTGAAAGAGTTTCTAAGAGAGGTATGATAAGAAGTGTACAATAGATGTTGATTTTCTCATATGGTAGAATTATGTTAAATCACCGATCAACCGAAAAGTTTAAGCTGGTGGGTTGGGGTAGGATGGAGAATTAGAATCCATGACCTCTTGGTCGTGGGCATAAGATATTGGCTCTTCCATTTTTAAAATTCAGTTGATATCTATACCTGAAAGGCATAGAACTTATCTATCTCTTTAGAAGGTCAATTGTGCTGATCTTGCAACCAATTATTAACATATTGCTCAAGTTGTTGCATTACCTATGGTGTAATCACTTTCTGTCTTGTTAGAGTAATGAGATTGCTATGACCGTTGCTCAATTGTATTCGGTAAAATATCCCAGGTTGCAATAATGAAGCGGGTTCGCCATCCGAATGTGGTACTATTCATGGGTGCAGTTACAAAGCGACCTCATCTTTCAATAGTGACTGAATATCTGCCTAGGTTATTTCCCTCCCCATTTCTTCATTTTTTGTTCAGTTATTTATAAACTACGTGTCTAATTTAATGTTGTAACAGGGGTAGTCTATATCGCCTAATTCACCGGCCGTCTTCTTGTGAATTGATAGATCAAAGGAAACGATTGCGGATGGCGTTGGATGTGGTGCGTCTCTCTTCCTTCTTGTTTTGTAAAATTATCTTTATGTTTTTTTTGTAAATCCAGGGTACCACTAACAAGTGCCAAGGTGGCAACATCGAGATACATTGGAGGAGTGGTGACACAATTAGTAGTGTCTACAAATTAATGTCGCGGGTCTCGAACCCGGGACCTTGAGGAGAGCATATCTTTAAAGTCCAAGTCTTCAACCAACTGTGCAATCCTTCGGGGATTGAAATTATCTAAATTAGCAAAGTAATTCTTATTTTTCTTGCAGGCAAAGGGAATCAACTACTTACATTGTCTCAATCCACCTATAGTACATTGGGACCTTAAATCCCCCAACCTGTTGGTTGACAAAAATTGGACAGTGAAGGTATTGGAAACTTGTGCCGTGTATTATAAAAATTTGAGTGAGAACAACATTTGCTTCTTGTGCTGATTCCATATGGTTGTGTAACAGGTTTGTGATTTCGGGTTGTCGAGATTCAAAGCAAACACTTTTATATCATCAAAATCTGTTGCTGGAACAGTAAGTTGCTCTATCATATTGGTATATATGCATTGAATAGTGTACTTATTTCCATGAAAATAAAATGTCTTTGTTTCTACACGCCACTCTTGGATTTGTGATTAAAACACTTGACTTGATGAATTTTGGTTCCAATGGCTTGAATACTTGAAATTGATGTACCATGTCCTTGATGGTGAGATTAGATTAGTTTTGTCTGCGCAATGTCTTGCCTTTTTAGGGCCTTTACATGACTCGGTACAATAAGGTTACCATGTCGGTTTAATCATACAACTGTCCATTGCATGTTCCAAATATTAGGTATATCCATTACCCCGTGAACCCAAATCCAGATACCTGAACCCGATCACATTTTAACCATTATGGTTGAGGCCTTGGAAAACTAAAAAGTTAAGGATTCAATCTATAGTGGCCACCTATTAATAAATTATTTTCATACGGAATTTTTTTACACAAAATGTCGTAAGCTTAGATGGGTTCTCTTGTGAGATAGTGTCCGGACACTCACACACACAGGTTTTCATTCACCAAATATTTATTGGATGTTTTTAACATTTTCTATTCAGATCCATCTGTAATGTACATGTTATTTCTATTGCCATAGAAAGGCAGATTTTGCACCAATATTTTGCTAAGTTAAATTTTTTTTCTCAGCCGTCCCCCAATTAGCAATAGCATATAACTCTGTTGGTTTTATTTTCAGGCTGAGTGGATGGCTCCAGAATTCCTTCGCGGAGAGCCTTCAAATGAGAAGTCTGATGTCTACAGTTTTGGAGTGATCCTCTGGGAACTAGTAACCATGCAACAACCATGGAGTGGGCTCGGTCCAGCTCAGGTTAGCCACGAAATTCATGTTACAGAATTTATTATGAGTAATACTTACGTAAGGGTGGATAAGTATTTCCAAAATACTTACCCACTCTTAAGCAAGTATTTCTCATTTATTATTGCATGTCTACTAAAATATACGTGGCTTAGTAATCAAGAGAACTTTGAGAAATTAAGAGGTGAAAGGTGGACACCTACTTAGGAATTAATTTCCTACGGGTTTTCTTGACATCTAAATGTTGTAGGGTCAAGCGATATGTCCTGTGGCAATAGTCGAGGTTCACGCAAGTTTAGTCTAGACAGTCATGGATATAAAAAAAAAATGGAATGGTTGTTTTCGATACTGCTTATCTAACAACTAACATGCTTGAACAAAATGTTAGGTTGTGGGCGCTGTCGCTTTCCAGAATAGAAGGCTTTCTATCCCATCAAGCACTTCCCCATTGTTGGCTTCCCTTATTGAATCTTGCTGGGCAGAGTAAGTTATTTCCTTTGCAATTTATATGCCGCACTTGGTTGGTCAGTTTAGTGGTCACAATAGACTTAGAATATATGAGTTAAGAATTATGAGCTTTGACAACTAAATGTATTTGAGTAGTTAGTTGTCCCTTGAGATTAGTTGCGAATAGTTGAGGTGCATATATATACTGATCTCAACCATCCCAAATATTAAAAAACAAATCTCAAATAACTATTTGTGGTTTCATTATTAGATATAGAAATTATCTTCAAAATCTTCTTTTGTTTGTGAAAGGTTATTTGGAAACGGTGAACGTAACCATTTTATTTAGGAGATCGTGAAGAATACATAATTAAAGACAATAATATTGAGTTTTAAGAGAGTATATATAATGCACCACCAACTCTAATACATCTAGGTCCAATACAAAAGTATAATACATAATCAACATATTTTCTAGGTTTGAGGCACATTGCTCCAAGCTCTCACCAGACGCTTCACAGCTAGACTTCGTATTGAGATTTGTAGCGCAACATAGTTTAAGACATTTCATCAGTTTGTGAACAGTTATGTTGCGGTCCCTTTGAGGACATCAGATAAACCAGAAAGATCGAAAATAGAATCTTATATTTCCTTTTTTTTTGGCAGTGATCCTGCTCAACGCCCATCCTTCGCAAGCATAGTCGAGTCCTTAAAGAAACTGCTCAAATCTCCACAGCAGTTAATAGCAATGGGTGGAACGTGAAAACGCCTCCCGGCAACTAAAAAAACCGATTTCGGACAGGTAACTAATTATGCAGCTACTGCAAATCTTGATAATAACAATATCTTCAACTAACTGAATTATTTTTTGGTTGCAACTGTAGATTTTGGTGGCTGTTTAACGCTGGAAATAGCCATTAAGTACAGATGAAAGCTCAAGCTTTTTAGTAGTATCCTTAGAAATAGTAAATTCCACGTCAGTATATGGGATTTTGCAATGGATTTATAACATCCTAAATCCACATATAATAGAGTTCCAAAATTACTGGGAAATGGAACGTATCTTTACTGCTAACTGATCTGTAATCTTTATGAACCCGCTGAATGATTATATTCGAAATCAGAAATAAAATATTTCCTTATTTTCTCTTGGTTTATGTTATGTGAAATTTGTAGCACAGGAAGAATGTTCTTTTTTCTCCAGGGAAACCAACAGTCTGGAGCAAATGAAAATTGCCTTGTTCGTAGTTCTGTTCTTTAGTACCATAACGCCTAAGGTTTGGAATCTAGATTTTGCCCATAACGAAACCGTCACTCTCCTTGCAATCTGACCACGCTACATACTTGCTTCGAACTCATAGAAGCGGTATATAGCATGGTCAGGTTAGGCTATCAGTGGCTAAATCCAAATTCTAAATCCTTGTCGCATGGAATTTATGGATTCGCTATTTCCCACTATATTCAGGTAAATTTTTTTTACCATTCCCATTTCCCATTTCGTGTTGTGTTTTACGTCTTGAATTAGGAATGCAGGAGCTTTTTGGAGTCAAAATTCAGTGCAAACCAGTTTAGGTACATTTAATACATTAATACATTTCTCTCATACACAAATATTATCATCATCTTGGTTGTAATCTGGAGGTTCCTAATTTTGATATGCAATTATATGGCTTTTTTTTGTTCATTGAGCTTCTAAGCTATTACCTCAGTAAACAAAACTCATTTCCTTGAGTTTCTTTATCAATAGTAACTTATTTCCTCCTTGAGCGTTTTTTGTTTTTTGAAGCCTTCTACTTGAGCTATTTGATTCTCTTTTTGGTGTAGATTGTATTTTCTTTTATTCCTTTTTTTGGTTCATTCTGTTTTATACCTTATAGCTACTGTATTAGAGTTTAAATCGCTTTACCCGGGGTCAAATGTTTCGTAAGAGTTGTGATGTTTCTTTAGGGGTGTTTTGGGGAAGGAGAATGAGAATGAGAATGGTTATAAGGATAATGATTCTCTTTTAATCAACGTTTGAATCACCGAGAATCATTCTTTCCATAATTGCATTTCTTCGTAACCACTTTTATTTCTTTATATAACTTCTTTTCATTCTTTCCGTAACCATTTTTTATTCACTTCATACTCATTATTTTTTTCACTTTAGACATTTCCTTCAATAATCATTCTATTTCTTTTTTCTTTCTTTCTTTTTGTCTAATTCTCATCCTCCCCAAAGAGCTCCTTACTATGTCTATTTCTCTCCGTTCAACTTATGGAGTGGCTAGTTATTTCTCTTTCGACTCTATCAATAAAAGTGTCTTAAGCTGTTTTTTTTTTTTATATAATTTAAATACATTTGAGATTCGAACCTATAACCGGTTCTTATTTGAGAAGTATTTGAAGTTAGCTACGTGACTCCTAGTTTTTCTCATATGATTGATTTTAGTTTTTGAGGCCAAAGTACACCAAATCAAAAGTGATTTGCAATTTTAGAAAGCGGAAGATGCATCTGCGTAAGTTCTTTGGAGTTGAACTGGATTCAAAATAGGTTAAATTATAAATTTGTAGATTACGGATTTGCCATTTCCTCGCTATAAAATAGGTCTTTAGTAAAATCAGAGGAAGAACATGAACTAATCAACGAAAGCAATTGCGATTGATACCATACTATTATTTTTCATCTTTGATTTACCCCAATACTATTATTTCGTAATATTGACATTTTTTGAATTTAAAGTTTTTAAATAACAACCTTATTTATAAGTGCTATCCATTCCAAATTAGTTGGAGTTTGAGCAAGATTTTATTGGTCAGTTTTATAAATGAATCAAAATGGCTCAAATTTTATTGATCAATTTTTTAAATGACTTGAGATGCTCAAATGTTTTCAACTTTCAAAAAATAATTGGAGAAGGGAAAAAAAAAGGTGTATATGCACCCTTAATGTAGTTGCTCAAATTGTTTTATAAACGCTAGTTCTTTTGTTATCAAATGCTTTCAAATTTTAAGTCAGGTTTTGAGAATAAAAGTACACTGTGATTAATGTTATAATTTTTAAAAACCAAATGATTATAAAAATGTTATCAAAATTGGGTTCAGATAACTTACAAAAGTTGGTTGATCAAGTGATTGCAATGGTCCAAGGATTGAAACCACACCCTCCATTTGATTCGGGTCCATTTCTTTTCAAGTATCCTCCATTGGCGATTTTGATTTCTTTCACCTCAACTTAATCATGCCTGCATGCTTCATACAATCTCAACTCGAAATAATAAAAATTAACAAACTAAGATCCTTCAAAATCTTCGTATGATTTGGTTTTACAGTAGTGCGAAAAACAACAATACTTTTCTTCAGTTATACGTTGAAAGGGGCAACATGGGCAAAGCTTGATCTTCTAAAGACATGATTCTAGACACACCCTATAATTTATAAATAAAAAAATATATATATTAAGAATATGGTAAAGTTTGAAGCAAATCAAAGTACCGAGTACCATATTCATTTCCATGTTGCCCTCAAACCAGCCATCTCCAAGAACTTGTGTTATCTGTTTAAGCATTCGAGACATATCCCCTAATTCTCATAGGGTTATAATATTGCACGAACTCCAGAATCTTAGGACTTGAATGCATATCGAATGCAATATCTGATTCTCGGTTCTTGAACGTCCCGATGGAAAGAAAACGATGCTTTGTCCACGGTTGGTACCTTGAGGATCGATTATAGTTTCGTAATGTAGCCTTTTACATTCAGGAGATGAACAATAAAAGTGTAGAGAATTGGATGCAGATGAATTAAAAACATCTATTGTACTTGTTTCCCATCAAGCCAATGGAGTTTGGGAAGAACCTTGACCAGAAATGCCTTGAACCTTTCACTAGATATCATGTTTCCTTCAATGTCTAATTGAGTCAATCTTAGATCTTTGAATAGAAAATAAGCTTCCCAGTAACTTGCCAGATCGGGACAATCCGTTACCGTTATATCGCTGCTCAAATCGTTTTCTTCGGAATGAGACAGGGGAGATGAGAAGAGATATCTGGTTGTGTCGATAGAATGCAAACCTATCTCGTTGTATGAGATATCCAAAGCCTTTAAAGACTTTAACAGTCTCAGAGGCTCCAATGCAGTAAAACTACTGACTTTGTTGTGACTCAAACTTAAACAAGAGAGAAGCTGCATGGCCTCCAATCCTGTGAAAGAAATATCAGTGTAAGATTTTTTTAATGAAGTAAGCCAAAAATCATCCGACTAGGACTCTACAAAAATTGATAAACAACATCATTTTGACATAAGTTTTCTCTTTCTTAAAAAAAATGAAAATCCAGCTTTCGTTGAGATAATAATGAAAGAGAATACAAGAGCAAGATGGACACAAAGAAACCCACAAAAGGATGGAAATTTGAAAGAAAAAAAACAATCTTCAATCAAGTAAAATAGTGTCTATAGAATAATTATAAAAATGCTCTATAACAAATGACCATAGAGAAATATAAAATTTTATGTGGCTCCCCACAAAAGAAGGTAGAACTTTCCACATCTCTAAAAATTCTATTGTTTCTCTCCCAGAAAGACTTCACAAAATGGCACACATTCCTCCTTGCCACAAAAATGTCATTTTATCATGAAAGGGAGGGGAGGGAATAAACTCCACCAACATATCTCTACCATTTAAATTTAATATGTTTGAACTCCATCAATATATCCCCAAATAATTAATCAAGCCCTAGATTATTGTTTGAACTTCTAAATTCAAAATGTACTCTTAAAATATCTAGGTCAATTACTACACACCTCGACTTGTCTAACCATTCTATATTCGGTCTAAATTTAAAATGTACTTGAGGGTCAAATATGAATTGTGCATGGTTTGCCAATCAAATCACAAGAATAAATTTTTCAATAAATTTAGTGGCATATAATGACCATAGATAACCAAGGAAAGTTGAATGCCTACTATTTAAATTGAACGGAGTTCAAAAAGTATACCTTCAATTGAACGGAGTTCATTGTGGCTGAGGTCCAGCACTTGAACCCATAATAGTTTGTCGATAGGTCCAAACCGTGAAATTGATAGATTATTGAGCCGTAAGCAGGTAGTACTGCCGATATATGGTGATTTCTGGTCTTTGTAGCAATAGCAGTGTCTTAACAAAGACTCTGTAGTCCATGTCACCTGTGAAGAAACCAAAATGTCAGTCTTTCTTCCTGTCGAATCAAGCCGTAATGGAGAAAAAAAAATAAAAGGATCATTTCAATGGTAAAGTTCTCATTTAAACGCATGTCACGGAGTATAGGTTCTAAGGATAAATAATTTAATATTCAAAAGGGAAACATAAAACAGGTATTGACGTTATAGATTCTAATCCCAGGTGGCAAAGGGATATCATCATCCATATCTATTGTATTTGTAAGTTGAATAATTAAATTTATCCCACCATCAGCTTAATCTTTTGGGTTGATTGGTGATTTAAAATGATTTGACATAATATAAAAACAGGAAGTCATGTGTTCAAACTTTTACTGAGCCGTTTTATTTGCAATTAATATTGATTTCCATATTAGGCATTTTCAAATTATCAAACTAACAAGTGAAGGGGGAGTGTTGGATATAATTAAATTTACCTCAATCCATCAACATAAACTTTTGGGATGGGTGATTTAACATGATTCTGATAAAAGAAAAACTGTCGATTACCTTCTGCAATAATACTAAGCTGTGTTCATCCTTGTAGTAATGAAAATGTGATGGGTTCAACTTCATGAGGTCCTGGTAAAGTTCAAGAACTTCCTCAAATTGGACCATTTTATTGGCACGTGGAGATGAGACTGCAGCATGAGCCATCAGCAATCTTGCAAGAGTGAGCTTTCCAATTTTACTACAGAAGAAAATATGATTAAAACGAGTTTAAAATAATAAAATATGCAAAACAAATGGAGTGAGCATACCAGTCGATCTCTGATAACAATTCTCGGAAAAGAGTTATTTCATTACTTATAGTCTCGGCACACCATTCAGAACTAGAAGGTGCATAATTATCCTCCACGGTTAGATTATAAGAAGAAACAAATGGAATATTCAGAGAACTAATTCCACAACTAGTAAAGTTTTCATCCTTCCACCAGAACCCTTCATTACCATAATTTTCAATAGGTGTTTGGCCAAAATTCACCGCCACTTTAAAAGAAAAACAAGTTGGTTTCACATGATGTAACCCACTTCCAGACGTTATTTTCTGAGAAAGTCCAACACTGACTTCCACCGAATGAGATTCAGAAGAACTGAGCTCTTCTTGAGGAAAAATCAGATGACTAACCCAAGCTTTGGCAGCATCACTGTTACATTTTGAGAGTGGTTTCCAAATAAGATTTTCTCTAAAATTAGCTGTAGATTTAACATTAACTGAAGTTGCGTCGACGCCTTGAACAGGTTGATCAAAGTAAAGAATGAGAGGCAATGTTCCTGAATCAGAATGGAAACTACTAGATAGAGATACGGTGCGATCATCTAGGCATCCAGTTCTTGATAATGCCACTTCATAACTATGAGGTGGCCAAGAAGAAACGAGGCTTGGACCATTCGATTCTATCGTTTGGTCCAGAAGCCAAAAATGATAAAACCAACCACTTTGATCGTCTGGATCAGTGAAAATAGCTTGGTGCACGAGCTCGTACTCCTCATTTAACACCTTTTCCACTGGGAAATAACCTTCACCTTTTTTGTTCAGCAATTTAGCAAGAAGCGCACTACAAAGAAGGTGCAAATGACATCAGTGAATATATACTTACAACACATTCAAATAACTAAAACTTTCGACAGAATGAACACTGAGAGAAAAAAAAAAAGAGAGTCAAGAGAATTCCATAGAATGTGATTGTTGAGATATGCCTTGAACCGTGTTGCGCCATGATTACTCGGCCGAGGGTTTCGCTGCAAGGTAAGCGAGACGAAATATGTAGTTGGGTTTGTGTTTCTCGTTTTTGGACTTTTATATATTTGGGACCTATTTTGTAATAGGTTTTTATGAGAGTGCACTATATAAACTCTCTTAAAGCCTTAGCCCCAATTAATCAACGTTCTGTAATCTTGTATCTCCGAATTAATAAACCATTCCCTCCTCTACTCATGGACGTAGCTAACACATCGTTAGTGAACCACGTACATCTTTGTGTTCTTGTCTCAGATTTTCTTGAAACAGTACTTTTACATTTACATATACTAGTTTTCCAAATAAGATAGATCATAGAAGTCTTGAGGTAACTTTTATGTGGCTCTGACGTTTACATAACACTAAATAATATCCCTACCACGTTCATCAGATGGAGAATACAGACAAAAGTTAACCAGTTGAGAACTGTACTCTGTAAATCTAAATTACCACTCACAAATACAGCACCGGTAATATCTTCCTTGGATAGTTGAATTTTATGAACATGCATAGCACGATGAGCCAGAACCGCCAAACCTAACTCTTACACAGAAAATTTTCAACTCAGAATTATGCAGGCTATATTACCAGCGATTATGCCATGCTGAATAATTGCTGAAATTTGTGTCTATCATATCTGTAGTATACTTCAATTCTTTCTCCTCGGGTATATTCATTAACGCTGCCACAAATCTGATGAACGGACAAAGAAATACATCAACCGATACCTTCAAAATGGGCATGTAAACTGCGGCTATCGGCCTTGAAGGATTGGATAAGGAGAATGCAAGTAGGTACTAACCTTCTGTAGTTCCATGCGTGAAAATTCCTAGCATCGAGTTTCTGAAATTTTCCAAGAAGTCGCAATTCATGATCAGTGGACGAATGTCCGTTGCTCAAAATCCATTTTCGATGATACCACGCGCCGTACGACTTCACGTTCTGACGCAGTGCACTTTCAGCCTGTATTAGATGAATTCACGGATCCAAAATCAGTAGTTCATACTCACAATCGACATCAGTATTGAGCTATCGAAACGCAATAACGAAATGAAAAAAGCAAAAAGCCTGGTCGAGATTGAAAAAAGAGCTTCAAATCTAGTGATTGCAATAGAAAACTTACTACTCTGAGTTCCTCATTGAGAATCGCTTTGATCAAATCGCTATCTGATTGAGATTCCTTAAGATAGTGTTCTACAGCAAGTTTCCTATAGTTCCAAGCGGTATACAGATCCGGATTCATTTCAAGCACCTTAGCACTGACCTCTAGACCATCCTTATCATAGCTGTAACATTCAATCCGAAATTCAAAACCTAAGCGATTACTGAAACACGAAACAGAGATACGAAAGTCAAATACTATACTTCTTTTGCTGGTGATTTTCGAGCAATTGAGATTGCAGAGGACGGAGCTTTGCGGCTTCCGCCGCCGAAGCTTCTTCTTCCTCCGGTTTCAGAGGCTTGCGCGGCCGTCCGTGCATTTTCCGATGAACTGCAATGTTCTTCGGAATGATCGGAATCAGCGCCTGTGAAGGAGATGAAGATTTAGCATCAAATGAAAACCGAGAGAGATAGAAAGACTTTACATGAACATTTGTTTTCGTATTAGAGTCAAAAACTGGGAGCAGGATAATGAATGGATTTTTGGGCCGGGTCATGGCCCACTAACAAATCTACCCAACTAAAATATGGGCCGCAACTTCTTCGATTCGGCCCAGCCCACTAAAATGGCTTGGAGAATGTGGCCAACGAGATATATTGTATGGCCCACGGGAGTGTCTAAATGTCATTTTACGTGTATCTTGATTATAGTATTTTAATTCATTTATGCACATCTTGATTATAGTGTGCATCTCGATTATATTGTTTGAAACAGTTTACAAGCAATTCGACTATTCAAACGAGATATATTGTATGATCCTATAATATTTGGATGTAAAAAAAACTCATAGAAAAGTAATTCATAAATACTGACCGTTATAAATTAAACTTACCATTATCTCGACTCATAATAGTTAATGTAGGGTTATAATTAAAACAAAACAATAACAATAACAAATGTGGTGTTGGAAATTTACTTCAATTTGAGAAAATTAATAGAGTTAACTACTATTTTTAGTTTGATTAAACTAAAAAAATAATTAAAAGAACATTTATACATTTAGACTATCCATTATACACACCTATATAAGAAATAAATAGTCTTAAATTGCCTACTAAACAAGTTGTTCGGTTGAAATATTTATTCTTTGAGTTCCTCTATAAAATCAATGATTTTATAACACCAAAAGGGTTAGTGACGCACTTGTTTCATTGTTTGGTTATAAACCACTTCAACACCAAAAGGGGGGGAGGGTCGTGCTCCCTTTCGATTCTTTATAGCATGTAGGCTTCACTAGGCTTTGAACCCACGGTATCAACTACTATAGAGGAAATTCATGGTCGAAGCCCAATGAAACCTCAAGGCTAGAAGGGAGCCCACGAACACTAAAGAGTCAAATGAAGCACTACATAAGCCTATCAAAGGAAAGGTCAAACCCAGCTAAAACTCACGAGAAACAGAACCTCAAAAGGTGTCTGGCCTAGCCTGACCTTAGGCTTCATCGAGCATTGCTCGAAAAGCATGAGCTTCACTCTACCCGATAAACCTCCCGATCGGCACGATTCTCATACGTGAACAACTCTCACGTCCTTCTCAAAAAGGTTGAGCGAGAACCACTTTCTCACTAAGAACTCGTCAAAACGTGGAGAGGAAATGAAGAGGCTGAAACGAGAGACCTCCAAATAAAAAGTTAGAGGAGAGATGGAATATGTAAGCCTTTTAAACTCTCGAAACTACAATAATATTGTAACTTCTTTTTCGTCACAGTTTGACTTATGCATGATAGGCCATATAGCTCACACCACACTGATGTCTAATTTTTCTTTGTTTTGCAAATACTTCGTTCCAGGTAAAGTTACAAACTTATCATTGATCCCAGAGTCCAAATTCAAAAGCATCACCTATGATAAAAACTAAATTCTAGTTTTTGAAATTATATAAACTAAACTCTAACTTTCTTCGAACTATAGTTTAGACCAGTAAAATAATTAAAGGGAGTCAACTTTTTTTTTTTAAGGAAAATACTTCAATAAACAAGCCAATACAACCGTAACTCCCTAACTGGACCACAAACTAGACCGAATCCACGAGCCAGAACGTGTCCACCCAAACAGGAAGAACCAACAACAAAGCATAAGCTAATTTCATAATAAAATGTCTTAACCAAATTGGAAGGTTGAAGCTCCAATAGAAAAAATACTTTCGCTATCATTTACCCTACCGCGGAGTTTTTTTCATAGTCTTTGGGGGGTAATCTCACATCATCCATGTCATTGACTGAAGAGCACGACCCCACTGAAGAAAAGAGAAAAGAGAATAAACTCTTATTCTACCACGAAACCAGATTTTCCGATTAAACTTAGAACATCTGTCCACTAGTTCCATCCTAGAAAGAATGAAAACACTTCAACCATTACCATCAACAACAACCAACAAAATACTACCAAAAAACAACCTAATCAACAAAAGTTTATCCCTAAACTAGAACAGAGTCATAGAGAAAAATAAAATACAACACAATTAACCAATCTATCCTAGACAAAACATAAATCCAAAACGAAGCTAAAAGAAGAAGAATCAACTAGTAATTTTTAAATGAAGCAAAATGGTTCAAAATAAGATCCACAAACCGGGCCAGTTCGAGCGAACCATCAGTACGGTCTGAGCCCATATCCAGTTCATTATAACCGGCAAGGCGAGCCATGAACCAGATCGGATCATAAGACCCACGTGAGATAGCTGGCCATATCCTGCATTTGTCTGCTCCTTTAGCCCAGCATCTATCTGCACCCTCTACACTCTTCTAATCCTTGAGCCCAACATCTAGCTGTCGCTAACTAAACCCACGTGAGCTCATTTTTTTTGTTCTCAAGGGAGTTCAACTTCAACTCTCACTCTCATACTATTGCATGCTACTCTTTTATTCAGTCATAAATATTGAAGCTAGTGTGGCTAAAGCATGTGTCACATATTTGTTCATTGACAAATCACCTCTTTTTTTTATTATTTATATTTGTGTTTTAACTAGTTTACATGCACCTCAACTATTTTAACTAGACACATGTCGTCCAAACTTACAACATATCAAGAAAACTTTTAAGAAGTTAATTCCTAAGTACGTGACTATAATAAATAGAACTTATCATCTCTTAGTTCTCAAGACCCATTTATACATATTTTTAAAACATTTTATTATTTTTATTTTTATTTTTATTTTTATTCATGAATATTTTGACTAATTTATAAACACCTCAACTGTTCTTTCGACTTTCGCAACAAAATTAACAACATAGAAAATTTTAAAAATAATAATAGTCATAGTATTTTCTTTCCGAGTTCTTAAAAAATATAATAGTATATATATGTGTATATTTTGAGATCATATATATTTAAAAGGTTGAAAGAACCAAACAACGTAAACACAAAAGTTGAAGACAAAAACTGAGCTTAAAAGAACACAAAGAATCAAGACTTTTTTCTGCAAAAAATATAAAATAAAAAACAAACAAAAACAAAGAAAGGAGGAACACATTTAATGTTCCTATAATTTTTTTTTTCTATAAAGTGCTTCTATGTTTCATTCATTGCACGTGACGTATCATTTACATTTGATTAGCTTATTATTTAACTCTTTAAAAAGTTTTTATTTAAAATTGTAAATAAACAAAAAAAACATTTCATGTACTGCATTGTTAGACTTTTAATATAATCAATCAATGAGAATTTAGACTTTGTTAAGGGCTAGCAAAATGGTTATGTGTTCTCTAATTTTTTTTTTTTTTTTAAAAAGCAAAATGGTTAAGTGTTTTTTTTAGATTACAAAAATGATTAAGTGGTGAGGTTTTTTTTTTTTTTTTTTTTTTTTTTTTTTTTTTTTTGAGATTTGTATACTTTAGTAAATATTGCATTCAATTTAGTTTATTTTCTTTTTCTTCTAAAATCTATATTAATTTATAGAATCTAAAAAGTACTTCAAAAATGTCTAACGCATTATTAATTTATGTTTAATAGGTTTGATAAATCTCCAAAGTTTAAAATTGACATTTTATAAAATATTTTAAAATTTGACAGATTAATACATAAAATTAAAAAGTTCAATAATTTACCTAACTTATCAATGTTCATGAATCAAATAGACTTAAACTTTTGAAACTTAGAAATGAGAAGAAGATACCGTCTTATTACTTTAGCACAAATAGATTAGTGCTATTTATACAAATAATCGTAGGGTTAGTTTTACAACAGAAATAACTAAGCCCAACCATCTAACAACAATTAAAAATACAGCTTAACTAATTTAATGTAAACTTAAAAGATCTATATATCAAATGTATAATCAAACCTATCATTATAGAGTTGTCTAGAGGTCAAAAAATGCATCGAAGAAAACTAAGAGATGATAGATTCATTCAAAATTAATTTTAGTTTTTAAGTTACAAAATCCTAACATAATAGAATATTGACTAAAAATACTTGAAGTAAGCATAAATGTCGAAAACGGAAGTTTATGTGTATATATAAATATATAAACTTGAAAAGTATAAAAATTAATTTAGAAATTAAGAATTAGTTATGTGGCACTTTCAATCTTTCCTTCTTAGGCTTCAATAATTTTCCCCCCGAAAAGTGGTTTATCAATAGACTGCATTTAAGAAATGAAAATTGGTGTTTTCATTTTCAATTGATAAACCTTTTCATCTTCCCCTAATGTCAAATAGCTTTGTTCATATTAAAAGCGCTCATTAATGGCATTTCCCAACTGCAAGTATGCGCGCGAACCAGAAGTTCCTTTAACCAACGAGTCTACAAAAAAAAATTAAAAAATATATATATGTAAACAATTGGATTGAGTGGGTTATAATTTTATAATTTTTGTTAGATTGAATCAATTTTTTTTAGTTGACCAATATTTGAAGCTCAACTTAACATGAATTAAGAATATTATTGTATGGCTGTAAGATTAATCAACAATATATATGATGATATGGAGCATGTAGCAAAGATTTATGGTGTGCTCCGCTCAAAGTCACAGATTCAAAATTCACTTATGACAATAATTTGTAGGCGTGTTCCGTATTTTTATTTCTTTGATGTCTTTTGATGTTTGACTTAGAGACGAGCGTGATCATATCAAAATATGCATATTATTTCTTCATTTTTTTTGAAGTTAGCAAAAATTTTAAGACTAATAATATATAAATTTAATTAAACAATTCAATCAAAAAATATATTAAAGTTAATTTGGGTTGAATTGCTAACTGATTGACAAATTGAATATTTTAAAGTTAATCCAAAAAAGTATCCTACTTATAACCCAATTGGTACTCACTAAAAGGTTGGAAGTGTATGCATTTGGTTTTAATTTAATTCAATTCCACAATCTCAAAATCGATTCTAAAAATTTATATTTTACTCTTTATTTTATTTAATAAAAGTAATACCCTTACTTTATTAGGGTATGTTTAGGGCACCGTTTACGTAAACAGCCGAGTTGGTTATAATAACCCAACCCGTGTTTGCCCCACCGTTTATCATAAACGGTGGTTACCTAAACCGGCGTGTCAGTTTATCTAAACCTACGTGCCAATTTATTTAAACCTTATATTTTTATTAAATATTTTTATGAATATTGACTATAAATTTTCCTTAAAATTTTCTAATATATATATGATGTTTTTTTTAACCAAATTAACCGGTGATTGTTTAAAATAATAACTCATGAATTGGTCTTAATTAATAATATTTTTTTTTCTTTTTTATAGTAGTATATTTTTTTTTAATTAGTATATTTTATTTATTTCAAATTGATTCACTACTTAAACATTAAGATTTTGGAAAAGGAATCTAAAAAAAGAAAAGATTTTGCGAAGAATAAAGAAAAGAAAACTTGAGGTCAATATTAACTTAAAAAAATAATTTCTATTTCATAACTACACAATATATAAGTGAAATAGAATATGAAAAAAAAATCATTTTTTCTTTTTTTTTTATTATGTTCAATATTAATTATAAGTTTATTAACAAAAAAGTATTAATTATTTGTTAACTTTTTAAGTTAAATTTAATTAACTAAAAAAAATTGTAAAAAAATTTCATAACTTTTCTTACAATAACCTGCACCTCAAACACTGTTTATTATAACCCGCCGTTTATCATAACCCTTCGTCTATAATTACATAATCGGTGCTCCAAACACACCCTTAGAATTTATGATCCACTTACCAATTTGAACTATTAAAAAAATAAAAGAAAAAAGGGAACCATTACACCACTACTCTTTGGCCACGTCAAACACAATGCGATTTTCGACTCGTCCATAAATTCAACTGATTCTCGTCCAAAACTCAGTCGTCAACGCAATTTCATCAAATTCCTCTCAAAATTCCGATATCTCTCCGTTATCACTCCATGGACGGCGGCGGAAACAGCCATATCACCGGCGTGAAATTTTCATCGGTGGTTCCGGCGACGGCGACCGGCGAAAACAAGGTCAAGGAACTGACGGCGATCGACCTAGCGATGAAGCTTCATTACATCCGAGGCGTTTATTTCTTCAAGCCGAGCGAGGAGTTGAGGAATTTGACGATTAATGACCTGAAAAAGCCGATGTTTCCGTTACTGCAGCTATACTACGTCGTTTCGGGGCGGATTCGGAGGAGGATGGACGGTGGAGATCGGCCGTTCATCAAGTGTAATGATAGCGGAATTAGAATCGTTGAAGCGGAATGTGAAATGACGATTGAGGACTGGCTTTTGATCGGCGATGGGGCGATTAATTCGTGTCGCATTGGCGATTTGGTTCACTGTGGAGCGATTGGTCCCGATCTTGAATTCTCCCCGCTTGTGTTTATCCAGGTACGTTCTTGCAGCCCGTCGTTTAATTTTCATAAATGCTTAGAGAAAAACTGAACAGTAAAATATAAGTTTATGATGTAAAAATTCATTGATCCTCTTAAATGATATGATTTTTTTGTTATATCAATTAATTCATTCATAATTTTATTATTGATACATAAATAATTAATTTTTAAGTACTTTTTTTTTAACGAGAATTTTTAAGTACTTAATTTACTAACAATTAGAAATAAACATTATTGTTTAGTTATAGATTAAATCTTAATTTTTAAATAATAGAGACTAAATTCTATATTTCTTCAAATTATAAAAACTAAACTCTAATTTTTGAAATTATGTGGACTAAATTTATATTTTACCAATAATTGAAATAGGTGGTATTATTTGCTTCCATTTAATTTCTTTTCTTTTTTCTTTTTTAATATTTATTTTTTATAAGAAGAAAAAATGGCATGATACTAATAAGTTTGGTTCTACTACTTATTGAGCATAGCAAATTTTCTTTGTTAAAATTTCATTTTGAAAGTTAAGTAAGAAAAAAGAAAAAAACAACCATGGATGAGAGAGGACTATAACTCATAGGGAAGTGTTTGGAAAAGAAAGTAAATACTGATGATGGTTAGAATAATCGTTTTATTTATATTTTGATTATCACTAATCTTTCTCTCATTTTTTGTGTAACCATTTTTTGTTGTTTTTTTTTTAATTTTATTTTTATTCTTATACCTACTTTGCTTGAAACCACTTATTATTATTATTATTATTATTATTATATTCACTATTTAAGTGAGAGTATTCATGACCTGATATTTTGAAATTTTTTTGTTAATAATATGTGAAGTGATATATTGTAATGTAACTTTAATTGGTGATTTATATATAGGTTGTTCGTTTCTAAAAACACTATTAATGCTATCTATAAAAAACACTATTAATGCCATGACTACAAAAAAACAATATTAATATTAAAAAAAAAAACAATTTTAATGCATGTTTTAACAGAAAAACTCGTTGAATAAAAAAATCAGAAAGATTCATCGAATAAAAAAAAACACACAAAAACTCTCAATTATTTTGTAATTATTGTTTTGTGATGAATTATTATGTAAGTTTTTACTGGACCATATTTAAATATATATATATATATATATATAACTACTTTAAATTTCTTTAATTTCATTACTCTTTTTAGACTTTTTATGCTCTAAAATTCTTACAAATAGTAAAATTTAAAGTTATCTAAGTTAATTTATTTAACAACTAAAATGTCTTCAATTTTTATAGAAAAGTAACAACTTCCATGACTCAACAAAAGTCTTGGCAAAAAAATATATGAATTGGAGTTGCTCTAACACATAAAGTTGGATATCCATTCAAAAAAAGTCCCTCAACTCAACTTAGTCCATATATACCCCTAACTATAATTAATCACATCATTAATATTATTTGTCTACTTAAGTTAGACTAGCCAACTAAATAAAGGATGAGACAAAGCTAAAGAGAACAAAATTATTCCAAAAAGTTTAATAGTAAATTAATTAACGATGAAGTAACATCTATAATCCTAAGTAAAAATTTAATTTTGAAACTACAGCCACCTCTTTATTGGCGGCGTGGCGGAATTTTTCCACCTATCGTTTAAAGTTAAGGAAATTTCACGTGGTACTCCAAAAAAAAAAAAAAAAAAAAAAAAAAAAAAAACCTTCCGTGAAACAATTGTACTTCAAAATTTTAAAATCTTAATGGACACTTA
>JBBMKA010000018.1:2016715-2037246 GCA_037833695.1 Sechiopsis laciniata
ATATATATTGTCAATAAATCATATAAAGTCATCTTTCTTTCATTATTTAGAAGATTTTCTAAAGTTTTGAAGATCAATCTTTTATAATAAATGTTTTTTATCCTTCATGATTTTAATTTCACTCCTATTTCAAGTAAAAAAACATCCTTAAATAATTCTCAATAAGTTCAAAAATACTTCCAACCATTAAAAAAATTATCGTTTATGAGATTTTTTTTTTTAATGAAAAATGTTGATGTTGATATATTAGAAAAAAAAATTGGACATTGGATTGGATCCAAAACCGAACCGAATCAATTGAAAATCGAACCAATGGTTCTATACTTTATTGGACATTAGATCAGATCTATTTTTTGAAAATCGAAGAATCGGTTCGGTTGTCGGTTTGGTACAAAACTGAACCAAAATCACCCCTACTAGCAGTGTACTCTCAAGAGAAGAGAAGATGATCTGAATGTCAGTTAAACTGGTTGACTATATAAGGAGAGGCTTGGCCTTTGTTCGAGTGGAGAATTGAACCCTCAAATGCCAAATACAAAAAGATGAGTCCACATAGAAACTTGGTAGAATTTTGGTATGAGACATTTTGGGTGAAACAAAAACTGCAACCATGAAGGTGTATGCACAAAGTAGACAATATCATACAAATATGAAAATTTGGGTAGAGTTGTTATCTTTTTCAAAAGAGTAGTAGTTATGCAGGCAATGAAAAATTGGATGAAAATAAAACTTTATTTGAATAGAAAAATTATAAATGGTTAGGCAGAAGTTGTTGATTTAATATAAAAGTTATAAGGGTTGTGGGATAGAAATCTTCGTTTATTAGATGAGTTTAATTGTAATTAGAAGTGATATTGTATTTAAAAAATGTACGGAAGACTATTGAAATACTTAAGAAGATTTTTTGGAGTAACCCTACCAATTTGTAAACAAACTAAAACAAATCTTTGTATCCAAACACACAAAAAAGTGATTATAAGCCATTACTGTTTTTTTTGGCTGGGCAGACAGAAACCTGTAGGTTTGTTGGAGAAAAGGATTTAGTTTAATATTTTAAGAGAGTGGTCCAAAGAGACACGAGACTTGGAAATGACATTCATTCAAACCATAATCTAATATTTAATACGGCAATTAGAGACAAGACTCCGACAAACATCAATTTTAACACCCACCTTTATTTATTTATATATATATATATATAACAATTTGAGATAGAGGATTCGTATCTCTAACCTATTAATTATTAGATGTATATTAATGCCATTTTTTTTTATAGACATATATTGTTTTGTAATCAATTGGATGATCAAAAGTCCATTTTTTATTTTAAATTCAACAATAATTAGAATGGAGGATTCAAACCCGAACTTCATGATTTCTTGAATTATTAAATAAAGTATTGAATTTTATGTTTAATGAAATTTTAATATTTTAATTTTATGTTTAATAGTTAAGTGAATTATAAAAAATCACAGATAAACTTTTTAATTTAAAACCAAATAAATACAAACATGAAACACTTTAATTATAAGTTAACTCAAATGTTTTAAAAAACCAAAGGAAGATTTGAAAAAAAAAAAAAAAAAGCTTTAAAATTTTGTTTTGTTTTTTATACTTTGGTAAGTAGGATAAAATTTATGGTAGAGAATTTGAGTAAAAATATACTAATATTTCAAAAATAAAAAACTAAATAATCATACAAAGAGACATTAATTTTATTTTTAATGTTTGAAATTTAGCTTTGCTTTTTCCCTCAAATTCTCTCCATAGAGATTCATCTTCTACTAACCCTATTTCAAAAAGTAAAATAACCCCATTCTTTTTTTATAAAACTCTCAATTCGACCCTTAATTTTGTAAAGATTCCCAAAATTACAAACCTTTCAATTTGGTTAAGTAAAAAAAAATGTTGGTTAGCAACAAGCTTATTTATTATTAAATCATAATTTATTAATATATTTGAGTATATAGGCGTATTTTTTAGAAAAATTATATAATTAATAAAGAAATTAAATTTAAAGAGTCTAATAGTATTTAAAGTGTGATACATGAATAAACTAAGCTAAGTTCAATCGATATATTTATGAATGTGTTCGTATGATTAAGAAAGGTTATATGTTTGAATTTATACCACAACTATTTTTAACAGATAAATTGTGGCGAAAAATTTATTTTGAAAATTTATTATGGAAATAGGTCACATTAATAACAATTTTTCAAAATGAGTTTTGACGTGCGTTCAAGAGACAGCCACACAGGTAATAAAAAAGTTAACTCATTGTTGACCACACACGTGGCAGGTTGGTCAACCCAAGTAATTTTAATGGGCTTTTTGTGAGAATTTTCAGGGATTTTATTTTCTTTCTAACCATTTCTGTTTTTTTTTTAATATTTCATTTGTTGTCTTTCCATTGTTTTCTTTCGTTTCTTTTTTCTTTATCTGTCACACTATTTTTTTTCTCTATAGAGTATAGTGGATTAATTTTAATTATCTTTTTTTAATTTTTTTTTTTAAATTTTATATTAGTTTACATGTTTTAAATTACTTAAGTTAAGGTTGTAAGATATGTAAAAAAAAAAAAATCAGAAGGTTAGGACATTGAACAAAAAATTACCATTAATGCTAATTCATTCATGATATGCCAAAGGTTTATAGTTATTAGGGTTTAAAAATATATGTTGATTTATGATTATTTTTAAGATAGTTGTTATGTTTATAATGAAGGTGATAAAGTAATTTAATGTATTTGTATTGATAAAAAAAATTAATTAACATTCATGGTAATATATATATATATATATTTTAATATTCTAACAACTTCAACCTTTTATTTCACAAAAAAATAAATAAATAAAACCTTTTTTATTTTAGCTATCTAACAACTTAATTTAAATTATTAAAAAATGTAAATTTATATTAAGTTTTAAAGTAAAAGAATTCGAAATAATTAATTATGTTCCACAAGGAAATAAAATAATAATCTAAAAAAGTAGAAAGTAATTTGATATGAAAAAAAAAAAATCAAACCATGTAATTTGCTTCCATTTGAGACAAAAAAAGAAAGAATAATTCATATCAACAATTGTTTATTTATTTATAGATTTACATCAAATTCATGTAAATTTACATTTTTCAATAATTAAGTTAAGTAGTTAGATAGCTAAAATAAAAAATGGGTTTGTTTAGAGCTAAAATAAAAGGTTAAAGTTGTTAGGATATTGGAAAAAAAAAATTACCATGAATGTTAATTAATTTTTTTTATTAATACATACATTAAATTATTTTATCAACATTCATTATAAACATAATTACCCTAAAAATAATCATAAACTAACATGGATTTTTAAACTAATACCTATGAACCTTTGGCATAATCATGAATTAATTAGTATTAATGGTAAAAGAATTTGTTCAGTATCCTAACCGTCTTAACTGTTTTTTTGACATATCTAACCACCTTAACTTAAATAATTTTAAAACATGTAAACTAATATAAAGTTTTAAAATAATAAATTAAAAAATATATTAAAATAAGATAATTAAAATTAATCCACTATACTCCATAGAGGAAAATAATGTGATATAGTGTTAAAAAAAAGTGATATAAAACTCCAAAAGAAAAAAAAAAAGAAATGTAAGAAAACAATGAAAAAAAAAATTAATATAAAAGAAATAAGAAAAGAAACCAGTATTAAGGAATTTGATATAAATTTTTAAATAAAGAAAGAAAGAAAAATGGTTAGAAAGAAAAAAAAAACCAGGAAAATCTTACAAAAGCCCGTGAGAATTACTTGGGTTACCAAGCTGCCACGTGTGCGGCCAAGAATGAGTTAATTTTTTGTTACCGTGTGATCCATTTTGATAAGAAGTTTGTCATGTGATCCATTTTGATAAATTGTTTGTGATGTGATCCATTTTGATAAGAAGTTTTTAAAATGAACCATTCTTTGACAATATATCCATTTTTAACCAAAAATTTGTTGTTGTATTCAAATCATTATTACCAGAATGGTTTCCATAAAATTAATTTCAATTTATCATATGAATAACTTTTAAGTTTTATTAAGAATAAGTAATTACATAAACTTTAAATACGTTTAAATAGATTGAAAATGTGTGATAAAACATGTTTTATTCTTTTTACAACTATGAAAAAAAGTAGAGTATGTGAAGTCAACTCAAAATTCGATCGAAACTCATTGTCACTCAAAAACACATATTTAATGAATGTAGTTTAATTCTAATATATATATATGAGTTGTTTGAGTGTATATCTCATATAACTCCTTAATTTTCCTTAATTTATAGTTTTGCATTATTGATTTCGAATTAGGTATATCGATAATATAAATTCATGTTCTCTACGATCATAAGATTTAATTGCTTTACTTTGCTTATATAATGACATATATAAAATAAGAAAAAGAAATTACATAACTGAACTAAAATTCAACATTATTAATACTCTTTTCTTATTAAAAAAAAAAAGTGAACATTAAAACACTCGTGAACAAAAATGATAAAAACTTCAAATATAGAAAGAAAAAATAAGACATTTTAACAATAATTTTGTCATTTTTGGATCTTTCAAATTTTTAACTTAAAACCAAAAGAAAAAAAAAAAAAAGATAAACTTTTTTTTTTTTTTTTTTTTAGATTCAAAGAAAAAAAGAGATAAAATGTTAAAAAAAAAAAAGAAAGAAAACCTCAATCACAGGTAAAGCTAACTCTGTAGCATTAATATACAGATCAGCTTATAAAAAGATACGTGTTGCTACCAGGGTTGAGTTGAGTCTTACGTGTTATTTAGTAACATGTGTGCCGTGATTTTCTCTGTTTCCACAATTCTGATTTATTTTTATATAATTTTTAATTTAAATTTATTTCTACTCCGATTCATTTCATTCATGCCGTTACAGGTTTCTTACTTGAAAAACTCACTTCATCCCTCCATTGATCTCCCATTTCTCTCTCGAAACCCATTCATCATCTGTATCTGAATTCGCATTCCTCATCCAATTGAAATCTGTATCTCCGTCTTCGTTCCATTGCCTCTGGTCTCCCAGAATAAGCTACTCTAATCATTAGGTATATATTCCTTTTTTGTTTTTTATTATGAGAAGAATGGCTGCACCCCCACCACGATATCACCCATGTCGTATTTTTGGTGTCACATATCTTATCTCTCTTTTTTTACTTTATATTTATTATAAAAAAAAAAATTTTAAAAAAGAAGATGTGGGACTTCAAATAAGTGACATCATGGTGGAGATGCAGTCCGGGCTACACTCAAATTGTTCTATTTTATTATCCCTTACAGATTTTGGTTATAGTTTAGTTTTATTGTATTGTTCTGATGTTGTTTTATGCAATTTTTGAAGTTAACTAGACATTTGTTTGTTTGTTCTTATTTGCACAGCAGTGAAAGTAGGCGAAGTTTGTGATATACAGAGAGAGAGCCTATTTAAAGAAAGAAAGAAAGAGTCGAAAGAAGAATTGGTTACTTATTTTTTTTGTGTAGAATTCTCTCCGTTCTCGCGGTGGAAAAATGCCACACAGAACGACTTACTTCTTTCCAAGGCAATTTCCGGATCGCGGATTCGACACAGGTTCATCCTCCAAACAGTCTTTGGATCATGAGGATAAAATCATCATTAAAGAGACTTTTTGTATGGAAAGCGACATCAAACCGACCCGGAGGGCTGCTCCCGAGTTTATGGTCACGAAGAGTACGGCTATTTCAGAGCTGTTCACGAGAGACAACAACAAAGTACCTGCTTTTTACGACTGGTTGGTGGAAAATAAACCAACATCTCACGTGAAAACCTGGCTTTCCGGCTCCGATGAGGACAGCCAGCCTTTGCTTCCGCCACCCGACCACGGTTCAACGTCGGTTCATCATCGGAACTTCGACTGCCAAGTTTCACTGCCTAGATTATCAAGCGGGAGTAGCCATGCTTGGAGTTTGTTTTCGGGTACGGGAACGGGGAATGTAGATGGAAACTTTTCCGGCGACGTTAAGGACTCGCCGGCGTCGAAGCTGGAAGAGATTGTGGTTATAGATAGCGAGGAAAGCCTTGCTCAAAGAGTGAGGGAGAGTTATGAACTGCAACTCACTTTGGCTGCGAGGTTTCGTTCCGATGCTAATCTCGCCGGTGATCCTTTCGTTATGGAGAAAAACAGAGTGGAAATCGCCGACGCCGAAACTGTTTCTTATCGACTTTGGGTAATAACCACTATCTATCTTCAACTTTCTGAATTGTATACGTTTTGAATCTGTTGTTTTTATTATTCAAATGAACAAAGTTCCAGTTGTTCTTTTCAAAATTGATTTTATCCTCGGTGGTTCATCATCAAGTTCTGAATAATTTAAGGGCATGTCTCAACAGTGGTGTACCCGAGGCGTGGCACGGTTAGCCGAAGGCTTGAGGTTTTGAGAGTATGTTCCACCCCAAATTTTGTCTCTATTCCTCGATGTATCCCTGCAGCCTAAGAGAGACAGGCTAGTGGTGACCAAGTATTAGGGCGGGAAGCTCTGACTCTCGGTCATTAAAAAAAAAAAGTCTCAAATGGTGGCGTTAAGTGTCATGTGTCTTGAATCGGGGAAAGTAGCGCAGTTGGTTGAAGAGTTGAGCTTTGAAATTATGTCTCCACTCCTCCTTCCATTGTATCTTGGTGCTGCAGTCTAGGGACGGGCTAGTGGTACTTCATGTATTAGGGGAGGGAAGCTCCGGCTCCCAAAAGTCTCAATGGTGGCGTTAAGTGTCATGTGTCTCGATCTTCCTTGGTCTTTTATTTTTTTTCCTCTTCATTTCCCTGCTTTATTAGCAGGAAGTTTTGTTCTCCGCTGGTTATTGTCTGTTGGTTTTAATTATTCAATCATCTTGGTGGAATTTGTAGCATTGGTTACAAACTATTAGTTCACCATCAAGTTCTGAATAATTTAAGGGCATGTCTCAAATGGCAGTGTCCTTAAGGAGTGGCGTAGTTAGTCTAAAACTTGGACTTCCAAAGTATGCTCCACCCCGATTGTGTCTCACTGACGTATCACTGTGCTACAACATAAGGGTGGATTAGTGGTGCTTCGAGTATTAGGGGAGCGAAGCTCCAACTTTCGGTCATAAATAAAAAGTGGCATTGAGTGTCTCGTGTCTCGATCTTCCACGGTCTTTTATTATATTCTTCTTTCATTTCCCTTGCGTTCATAGCAGGAAGTTTTGTTCTCATTGCTTGTTATACAATAATTTCAAACTAATTAGTTCACATATTCTCAGGTGAGTGGTTGCCTGTCTTATTCCGACAAAATATCTGATGGTTTCTACAATATATTGGGTATGAACCCATATCTCTGGATTATGTGCAATAGTGATGAGGAAGGTAGACAGCTACCGCCGCTGATGTCGCTTAAAGCCATTAAACCAAGTGATTCGTCAATGGAGGTGGTTCTTGTTGATAGACGCAGGGACTCGAGACTAAAAGAGCTTGAAGACAAAGCACAAGAGCTATATTGTGCTTCAGAGAACAACCTAGTGTTGGTGGAGAAACTAGGCAAACTTGTTGCTATCTACATGGGGTAAGTCTTCACAGCTGAATACAAATGTGTTGTTGATAACAAATTCTAGCCTCCGTATTTCAATTATATCAACTTTCTAAAAATATTTCATACATGGGAAAATATGAAATATTTACCTTGATTGTAGTCTATCATTTTCAAGTTTCACTTGACTGAAGAGTATTAATTTTATGGCTATCAATTTGACATGATTGAAGTGTATCTCTATTTTTGTTTTTTGTGTTTTCTCATTGGGATTTGTTTCCTTGAGCTTTGTCTCTTTCTCATTTTTTCAAAGAGAATTTTGTCTCTTGTTTCAAAAAAATTAATGAGTTCTTGTTATATTTGAATTTTTTATCTAACATTTTGACAAAATCCCCTAAAATTTTTGTGCTTTTTTCTTAAAGTATAATTTTATTTTAATTTCAATAAATAGGGGAACTTTCCCGGCCGAACAAGCGGGTCTGCATTTCCGTTGGAAATTGGTGAGCAAAAGATTGAGGGAATTTCATAAATGCATTGTTCTCCCAATTGGTAGTCTTTCTATGGGACTATGTAGGCACCGAGCAATACTTTTCAAGGTAAGGAACTGTATGCTTTGTTGATTTGCTCAAATGTTGTTGCTAGTGTTTTGAGAAACTGTTTCTATTAAGCTTTTAAATGTCTTCCATTCATGCATGCTTGTTGAAGAAGAATTCCACACAATTGAAGTTATGATTATCAAAACTAATTCTGTAAACAGTATAATAGAATAATGTGATAGAGTGTTAAAAGAAGTCTTAAAGATGATTTAATTTGGTGCTCATTACATCCCAATTAATATTGATTTTCATTTGATGTCCACTCTCAAAATTTTCAAGCCTACAAATGGGAGAGGGAGTGTTGGTTCATTTGATATAATTAAATTTAATCCAACCCATCAACTTAGGCTTTCTGGTTGATCGGTCTATTTAACATAATTCAACACTAGAAGTGTTTATTCATTACACTAATTGCATGAGGGTTATTGTTTTTTGCAACAGAAATTGGCAGATTATATAGGCTTGCCATGTCGGATAGCTAGAGGTTGCAAGTACTGTGTTGCAGATCATCGATCCTCTTGCCTCGTCAAAATTGAAGATGACAAGAAATCGCTGAGGTTCGATCATAATCAAGCTTTTTAGTGAACCTTTTTCACAATAAGTTCATAACACCAAACTCTTTGTATTCAAATTTTTGTAACTTGTTCTTTTGAATTCAACCACATTTGGAGAAGTTGGGGACTCGAACCTGTAACCTTTTAGTTAGTAGGTTGTACATGATACCATCAAAGCTCTGCTCTTGTCGGTTCATAATTTTGTAACTTGAGCTCCCCATATTGTTCTTTAATCAACAAATTTGTTTCATTCTCAACGAAGACAAGACATCTAAATTTGTTTCGAGTTCTTAAGAAGCCAGCCATTTATTTTAACAGTGCGCTCAATTTTTTTATGTAGTATAAATTGTTTTAGGGTGTTGTTTATGGATACTTGTTTCATTAACAGGGAATATGTAGTGGATTTAGTGGGGGAACCAGGAAATATACATGGTCCAGATTCTTCAATTAATGGAGGGTCCCAATCTTCAGTGCCTTCACCACTCCACATTTCTCATTTAAGAGAGTTCCAAGATCCTTACGGGGAAAGTTGTTCAAGCAGTCAAACTGTTGGGTCAGAGCAAACCTGTGGTTTTCCTGAAAATCCTCTATATTCAGGTTGTTAGCATTTTGTTTTTCTTGAAAGTATGTTTATAGTTTCAGTACTGGCTTAAAATTGACAGACGTCCTGTAAAAATAGGTGGAAGACCTTTTTTCATTATAGAACTACAACTTTGAGCTTAATTTAATTTAAGAGGCGGACAACCCCAAGGTCCACTCGTCCGTCGCCATGGCGAAGGCGAGCGCCTGGGGTCGCCTTGAAAACACTGCATACAATAAATGATTTAGGAAGTTGTTTTGTAGTTCACGTGTCAGCAGAGTTAAGATCTATGTTCATTTATGTATAAGCACTAGCCATCCTTTATGTAGATGTGCATTTTTTTCATCTTTAAATTATTGTATATGGTTTTCTAAATCCAAGCTAATGTTTCATGGATCATCTTATGTCTGCTAATACAATTAACTTGTCTAATTACTCCTAGATGTGTTCCAAACAAACTTTGGCCTTTTGCTATAGCCAGGTGTGTATGCTGCATGTTAGATTTTACATACCTTGGAGTATGGTTGGCTTGACACTTTGTTGAAATAAAGTTGAAACTGCTTTCTTTACATCATTTTTCTTCTTAGTCAGAGAATATGACAACTTACTACTGTTAGGATGGAAGACATTTTAAACACGCACATGGCATCCATGTATGGTTTTGTAATGGAGTACATAGGTTGGGTTAATGAGATTTTTTTGGACCAATTCAAAATTTTGGGTTGGTGAATCTATCAACCCAACGAATCCTATGTGTTCAAGCAACCCAACCCAATCCATATATTTTCGAGTTGGGTTGGGTTGAGTCATTCGGTTGTTTATTTTTTAATTCGAATATATATTTGTTATTTTAAGTCATCTCAAGAACCAACTCAACTCATGAAAATTTCATTTATTTGAATCCAACCCAATCCGTTAAATTAGGTTGGGTTGGTTTGAGTTATTTGGATTGTCGGGTTATTTGAACACCCTATGGTTTTGTTTAATGCAACTTGTATTGTTGTAACACTTTCATCTAATCAATGAAAATGTTTTCATTTCTTATCAATATCGTGGTAATGGATATGACGATATCTCTCTTTGGATCGATGCTCTCCAGGTTTTGGAGAGCACCTGATGACAGGAGGAAGCACTTCACATAAAAATTCAGGCCCAGCTGAACCTGATAAATTGGTTGATCAAGATTGTATGAGTATGAGGTCATCTCAGCTTTGTGTGGAAACTAAAGTCAACAAGGAGTGTGTGCCTCAGAGTCATATAATGACATCCACTGACACCGATGCCTCTGAGGCATTGGGTTCTGTTGCTGGTGCATCTTTACATGAAAACAAAGTTCCCATTGAGGAAATATACAGAAAAGAGGCAGTTGTGGCGGGAACTTCGATCGATGAAACAAGCATTCATCCGTCCAAGTTAAGCTCGTCAACTCAAAAAGATTCAAAAGAAGAAGAGGGTAGGTCTCGAAAATTTTCAGTAACAACATGTCCAAAATATCTGACGCTTGAACCATCACTTGCAATGGATTGGCTGGAGATTGCTTGGGAGGAATTGCATATCAAGGAGCGAGTTGGAGCTGGTAGTTATACATCCTGTCATTTCTGCTTAAACACTTCTGCTTGTATTAAATGTATAAATGGGTAGCTGATTCTGAATTTCCCCTTCTCTTTTGCAGGCTCATTTGGTACAGTGCATCGTGCTGAATGGCATGGTTCAGTAAGTCTTTTTTATCGTTATCTTTATGTTGGTTGATATTATTAAATTTACCCCAACTTAAGCTTTTGGTTTGATATAACTGTTGGTTGGGGTAACATATCTTGATATTCTATCTGTTGCTCAACTAATACATTCATTTTCTTATGCATAGGATGTTGCTGTCAAGGTTCTAACCATGCAGGATTTCCTTGATGATCAGTTGAAAGAGTTTCTAAGAGAGGTATGGTGAGAAGTTTCATAATGGATAGTAAAAAATTTAAAATAGTTTCTCATTCGCTTGCCCTTTCATTTATAGTTTAGTTGCTATCAATACCTGAAAATGCATAGAACTTATCTATTTCTTTTAGAGGGTACACGTGGCATAAACACCTGACCTTTTTTTTTTAATTTTTTTTTGAAAATGGGGAAGTTGGAGCTTCACTCCTCTATACCGAGGGGTTGGATACCAAGTCTTAAAGGCCCAAACCCAAGATATTTAAAAGGTTTTCTAGTTTAAGCGCTTTCCAGGGGTCTTGACTTAAACCGGGAATGTTAGACTTAAACCGGGAATGTTTGAGGGAGCATGCCTCGAGACACCTGGGTTATGAGTATGACTTGTTATGACAATAAAATAATTAATGTTTACTTTGCGTTAATGCCAACATATTCTCAAGTTGTTGCATTACTTATGGTGTAGTCACATTCCATATAGTTGAGTAATGAGATTGCCATGGCTGTTGCTCAGTTGTACTCCATAAAATTTCCCAGGTTGCGATAATGAAGCGGGTTCGCCATCCGAATGTAGTACTCTTCATGGGTGCAGTTACAAAGCAACCTCATCTTTCAATTGTTACTGAATATCTGCCAAGGTGATTTCCCTCCCCATTTCTTTATTTTTTCAGTCCTTCACAAATAGTGCGTTTTCTTCATTTTTCAGTCTATAAATTGCGCATCTAATTTTAAGTTTTTGTAACAGGGGTAGTCTATACCGCCTAATCCACAGGCCATCTTCTGGTGAATTATTGGATCAAAGGAAACGATTGCGCATGGCATTGGATGTGGTGCGTCTATCTTCTTTCTTACTTTCTTGTTTCATACTAGAGGCGTTCATACATTCAATCAATCGAAACCAACTGAATAAAGGCGGTCGGTTGGTTTCCAAGTATATTTAGTTGGCATCGGTTAGAAAAATACTTAACCGATCTAACCGAATCATCGGTTTTCACAACTAATTCTGTGTTTAGTGATTTAACAATTTTCTCTATATAATATTAATAATTTTAACTCTAAATTACTTTTTAACTACATATTGATATAATCATATAATTAATTAGATTTCTTGTTTAATTATTGCAAAATTAACTTAAATTTAAATGTGTTTCCAATAATTATTTGGTATGACCAATTTTTTAAAAATTAATTCTCAAACTTTCATGATAATTCATTTACTTTCATTTGTTATTAAAAAAAAATATTTAACCAACCGATCAACTTAACCGACCTGTTGGTACTCAATTTTTTTTTTTCTTTTTCGATTACATATTTAAGCAAACCAGTAGGGTGTTTTGGCGTCAATTTTCACCCAAAATTGATACAGACCGACCGATAAACACCCCCAATTCATATAAAACCTTGGTTACTCTTATACAAGATTCAAAGTAATACTTGTTTTTTTTTTGCAGGCAAAGGGAATCAATTACCTGCATTGTCTCAATCCTCCTATAGTACACTGGGATCTTAAATCCCCCAACTTGTTGGTTGACAAAAATTGGACGGTGAAGGTATTGGAAACATGTTCTATGTATCTTAACAACTTACTGTTGATTTCCTGAGCTAATTTCATGTGTGTATTTAGGTTTGCGACTTTGGGTTGTCCAGATTCAAAGCAAACACTTTCATTTCATCGAAATCGGTAGCTGGAACCGTAAGTTGCTCTACCATATTGGTATATGCATTGAGTAGTGTACTATTTCCATAAAAAAAAAATGTCTTTGTTCCTACGTGCATTCAACACCATTCATGAACTTGTGTGATTAGAACATTTGAACTTGATAACTATTGGTCCCTAGAATCTTGAATATGTGAACTTGCTGGACCATGTCCTCGATGGTGAGATGGGGTTAGTTCTTTGCTAGAAGCACAATCACTTTGCTTAAAAAGTATCTAACACAATTTGAACACGTACTTTTAAAGTAGTTGATGACACGAGCGAGGTGGTGTTGGTGGAGACAACCAACGACATCCTATCGACTTTCTTATAAGACTTGGGGTTGGTCTTTTTATAAATGTTGTTTTATGGACTTTTGGTGGGCATTTGTAAGATGGTGAGCTTTTGTTATCTAGGTTGGCTTTTAGTGCCTAAGTTAGCTCAGATAAATCTGAGTTAAATTTAAATGCTAATTAAATTTTACTTTTTATTTTAACTATAACGAAAGTACTTTGGGTTTGATCTTTTAATATTATATAATAATATTCGTGTGCGTCCATGCTCCTTAGGTTTTCGTCAGCCCAACATTAGAAATGAAAAGGTCTTGGATATTTCAGGACTTTTACTCGATTTTATACAATGGGCTTACCACGTCTTGGTTGCAATAGTTTAACCATATAACTGTTTCTTACATGTTCCAAATATTAGATGGAACTAACTATTACCCTGGAACCGAAATCCAGACATCTGATCCCATCGCATCATGTGGAAACATAGGATTTCATTAACCAAATATAACTATCCTCTAGTTTGGGGAAGGGGAATTCGAACTTGTAACCTCATGGTTATTAGGTTATACAAGATATCGCTAGAGGTTTGCTTTTATTGGCTTAACTGTTATCTAGTTGGTTCATCCGTAAAGTTCATGTTATATTTATTGCCATAAAAAGTCAGATTTTGCCATTTTTCTCAGCCGTCCATCAATCAGCATTTAACTCTGTTGTTTTTTATTTTCAGCCTGAGTGGATGGCTCCTGAATTCCTTCGTGGAGAGCCTTCAAATGAGAAGTCTGATGTCTACAGTTTTGGAGTGATCCTCTGGGAGCTTGTAACCATGCAACAACCATGGAATGGCCTTGGTCCGGCCCAGGTAGCTACACGGGAACGCTCGGTTTCTCTACAGTTTCCCTCTTAAGTTGGTTAACAACTAATATATTTGTATTAATTGTTAGGTTGTCGGAGCTGTCGCTTTCCAAAATAGAAGGCTTTCTATCCCAACAAGCACTTCCCCGTTGTTGGCTTCCCTTATTGAAGCTTGCTGGGCTGAGTAAGTTTTTTTCTTTGCAATTTTTATGCCATACTTGGGTCTCTTTGTTTATTTTACTTACGCATTTTCGTGTTTTTATGGAATTTCTAAAACAGTTTTATGTGGTTCCGTTAGCTAGTATCTTGAATAAGTTCATAAAGTTTTAGGACAAATTTAATTCTATCAACCAACACTTTCTTAAATGGTTCAATTCTATCAACCAACACTTCCGAGCAGCTAAAAACTTCTCTTTATTTGTGGGTTTGAAAATTTGAAAAATGTCAACAAATAGAAATCTATTTATTTAGGGAATATCATGTTTCATGTTTAATGATCAATCAATCGTTCACAATGAAGAAAAAATATATGCAACTTAAAATAAAATTATGAAAAATTTCATTACAATCAAATAGAAAATATAGTAGTAGAATGATTTCGAAATTTAGAATCACAGTACATTTTTTCATTTAAGTATCTTGTATGATAGCGTCAAGTCTAAGTTTAACTGAGGTTGATTCCATTTTTATTCGGTCTTTTAACTGAGGTTGATTCCATTTTTATTCGGTCTTTTCTAGCATATTCGAAGTCTAAAAAGCTTAGGAGTAAATTTAGTTATATCACCTAACATTATTATTCTGTCTTTTTTGGCAGTGATCCCGCACAGCGCCCATCCTTCACGAGCATAGTCGAGTCCTTGAAGAAGCTGCTGAAATCTCCGCGGCAGATAATCGCAATGGATGGAGGAACATGAAAACACTTCCCAGCAACTAAAAACTGAAATGGGAGAGCTAACAAATTATGTAGTAGCTGCAAACTTGGGTAGGCAATATATCATCAACTCACTGAATCATTTTGGTCTTTGGCAACTGTAGAACTTTGGTGGGTCTAGAAATAATAGCCCATCAAGCAGTAGCAGATTAAACCTAAGGCTTGCTTTTTAGTAGCATCACATATAGAAACTGTGGAACTTTTTTTACTGCAAACTGCACTGTTCCACCACCAGGCACTGTAACCTTTATGAACCAGTACTAGTAATGGCAAAATAGGAAATAAAAAATGTTTTGCTTCTTTTTTCCTTTGCATATATTATATGAAATTTATAGCACTGGTTTGAATGAAATTATCACTGTCCATGCCAAGCAATTTTGTGATTGACATAGTCACCAGTGGCCTGGGCCCAAGGTAATAGCTTTGTTCATAGTTTCTTTTTTTTTTTCTTTTAATGCCTTTGTGAATGAGCATTGATTTTATCTTATTGCATGAGTTTTCACATTCTTTGAATCATCGAACTCTAACATTGTTTAGGAGAATTTCTTGAACCCATTCAAATTTTCAAGTTTGCAAATTCATATATTTTCGGATCGAGTTGGATCGACGGGAAGGAAAACATTTTATCATTTGATCTTTCATCTTTAAAGCTATAAACTAAATTATTTATATTACTAGTATATGTTTTCTTATTCATACGTTAAATTGATCTTATATATATATATATATATTTATTATTTTTAATTTGGTTGAATCAACCTTTATTGTCTGGATGGAGTAATTCATGTTCGTTGTTTTCTTTTATCTACAGTCTCATCTCTGCAAAACTTTTTTTTTTCTTTATCAAGTTTGTTTTAGTAGCCCACTATTTGATTCGGATTGTTTGGATTATCGATTATTATTATTATTATTTGCACACTTAGCTCTACATAATTTTATAACAACGTTGATAAACCTTGCGTTGAATTAATCAATCTAAAAGTCTAAACTCATGGATTGAGGTAAATTTAATTATATCAATCAATACCCCTTCTTACATGTGGGTTTTGAAATTTGAGAAATATCTTGATATGATGTTAAATTATGTTAAATCATCAATCAATTCGAAAGTCTAAGTTTATGAATTGGGATAAATTTAGTTATATCAACCAACACTTTGGTAAACAAAACACATTTTCTAATTAAATTTCCTTATCAACGTTGGCCGCTTCTCTAGCTTTATCCACTATTTGATTTAAGATCTTGTGCGTAGTCGTATGACTTGGTCACACACATGCATAGTCCACGTATCTCATTTTGAGTTGCTTTTCTAACACATGCCTACATTGTTAGTTGCCTTTATAAACTCTCTCGTCGATGCTTTTTGAACTTTTGAATGTTTGGATGAACAGTTGTATGAGGAGTTATTTTGAGTGATTAGAATGAAAAGTTATTTGAAGTGATTAAAAATTGGAATTATAGTAATAGTTTGTTTGGATGTAGATTTTTGTAAAGGAGTTGTACGCAATAACTCGTTTAGACGTAGAGTTTTGTAAAGGAGTTACAAGCAATAATTCATTTGGATGTATATTTATATTTTTGTAGAGGAGTTACAAAAAATAACTCGTTTGGATGTAGATTTTTGTAAAGGAGTTGTAGCCAATAGCTTGTTTGGATGTGAATTTTATAGAGATGTTAAAATGAGTGGTCTGAAATGAGAAATTATTTTTAGTAATTATAAATTAGTAGTTAATTTGAATGGTTGTAATAACTAATTTAGATGTAGATTTTTTAGGCAACTACTCCACAAAACCAAAAATCAAGCACTCCCCAAGGTGGGTAAGTGTTTCAGCTACCTATACACTAATGTCGCTACTTTTATTGGAGGTGGAGAGATTCGAACCTAAGAGCTCTTGGTCATTGGGTATACATTAATGCTGCTGAATAACTGCTCTTGTTGGCTTCACCATGTTATTTAATACCTGCTATTTATATGGATTATTACAATTCATACTACCATGTATCTAATATATGCTATAATAATCTTTTGTATTGCACTTTAGTTATTACAATTCATACTATCATAATTCATTGTTTATTGTAACTTAATTGTCACCTATACACATTTGGTATAGAATGTGATTTTTTAAATCAAAAATTGAAGTTTTGCTCCACTACGTTCTTATGGATACATAACTTCGTCTCAACCTCGTGATTGAGGGACCACAAAAAGTGAATTTTGGAATTTGGACATTTAGGTAGTATATTTCTGTGGAATGCCTTTTTCTTTTAATATATACAGACATATATATGCCATATGTTTACGTTAGGTTTTTTTTCTTTTAAAACACCTATTCTTTATTAGTTTTCCTGAGATATTTACATTGAATTCGCACCAGAGTAATAGGAGTATTATTGTTGAATCAGTTTTAATTAAAATTAACTTAAATCTTTCATAGAGGAACTTTATTAAAAATCTACTCTTTAACATTTATTATAAAAATAATAATTTGAACTACGTGGAATAAAATCTTTTAAATTTATTAAAGGAAATAATCTGAAGTAAATTGGATAATAGTATGTGGTTCTAAAACGCTGAGATGATAATGAGAATTAAATAAAAGCATATTTCGAGAGGCAGCCCAATTAATAAAAATAACAGATTTTAAGACATTTCTAGATTAAAAGGATATAAAGACAGGTTAATGATATTTCAAATATATGGGAGTAAAGCTTCTGATCTCTATTGTTAAAAAAAAAAAAAAAAAAAAAAAAAAAGAGACTGGCTGTTTTTCTCAATCCCTTGCCTATTTTTTGGTTTCTTGTTTTCCAAAACCAAGTTTTAACGCCGCTTTGTTGACCATTGTGTATCATTCTATTATCCCATTAAGTGTGGAAATTTCTTCAAGTCGGAAATCGTCGAGGGAAAGAAATGTAGACAAAAAGATGGTGAAGAATACATGAATTTGATTTATTTACATCCAATTCTCTCTCTCCTCCTAAATTTTACTCCACACCATGTTTTCACTGATCCCCTGCAATGTAAATATTTTTTTATGATGTTCAGTTTTTCTTTTCTTTTTTCTTTTTTTTCTAAAACATATACAAAAGTATGGTTTCTAATTGTAAATTTTTAAAATAAGAAATTGAATAATAATCAACTCAGACTTTCATCCTTATGATTTGTGATCGGATGATTTTGGAAAACCTAAAATTCAGCCAAAAACAAAATGAAATTGATCTGAAAATAAAAAATTTAGCATTAAAAAAAAAATTTATATATATATATATATATTACTAGAGACTAATTGTAGGAGAACTGTTACTTGTGTTCGAGAAGAAAAAATAATTATGAATAAAATAAAATAATAACTTTAAGTATATAGAAAATGAAAAGTGATTTAGAGAGAGAATGAAAAAAAAAATTATGAAGAAAATAGAAAGTGTTTATAGAGAAATATAATTATGGGAAAATGATCCTCAATGATTCGATTACTCAAGATCATTCTTTCCATTCTCAATATCATTTTCATTACCGGCAAGCAAAATTTGATCCAGTAAGACTTATTCTAGACACCATAATGTATAGGTAATCAATATGGATCAAATGAAGTTGGAAGAAATTCAAAGTGGTACCAAATTCATTTCCATGTTGCCCCCAAACCAGCCATCTCCATGAAGTTGTGCATCTGTTTAAACTTTTGAGATCATGGCGATGGTAAATTCAAATCTTTGCATGATCTCCCGACAAGTTTCGATCCGCAGCTCGAGGATGATTGAAAGTTTGAAGCATGGATTTTTACATTCAGGAGATGAACTATCAAAGTGGAGAGAATTGGATATAGATAAATTAAATTCATCTATTGTACACTTGTTTGCCATCAAGCCAGTGGAGTTTGGGAAGAACCTTGACTAGAAATGCCTTAAACCTTTCACTAGAAATCATGTTCCCTTCAATGTCTAATTGAATCAAGCCTAGAAATTTGAATAGAAAATAAGCTTCCCAGTACCTTGCCAGATCGGGGCAATCCGGTACCGTCGTATCACTGCTCGAACCGTTTTGTTCAGAATGAGACAGGGGAGACGAGAAGAGATATCTGGTTGTGTCGATAGAATGCAAACCTATCTCGTTATATGAGATATCTAAAACCTTTAAGGACTTCAACAGTCTTAGAGACTCCAACGCTGTAAAACTACCGATCTTATTGTAGCTCAAATTCAAGCAAGAGAGAAGCTGCAAGGCCTCCAATCCTGTCAAAAGGATAAGATTGATGGTGAGGCTAGTAGAAAATTATCCAACTCATGACTCCACAAATTGATAAACTATGTAATTTATTCCATGAGTGTTAAGGCTCCTATGAGTCAAACTTATTTTTTGTTTCGTTTTTTCATATATCCATGAGTGTCTAGGCCAACTTATGCGTAACATGACTATTTTCAAGGGACAATTGCCTGAGTATGAGACCATAAAACTAGTAGAAGCATAAAAATTTCCAGGATAACGATTCTTCTATTTAACACTATCAATAGAATTTTGCAAGTGTTACCAATAAGAATAATAGTTGATAGACGAATACGACCTATTATTTATTCCAGTTTGATTCATTTTGGTTTCAGTGTTTCTTATTTTGATTTATTATTTTATTAAGAAAACTAATTTCTACATCTACTATGAATTAAACTTATAACCTCAAAACCCTTTAGGAGTTACCATACATTTATTTTACCACGATTTAAAAAAAAAAAAACTTAATCATTAAAAAGGAAAACCAGGTTGCAATTTCAAGATCAAATTTCTCAACCATATGCATCCCCAAATAACTAAAAACTAAAGCATGCAACTAGATTATTGTTTTAACTTCTTTGAATTTTTTTTTTTATACATTTAAAAACCAAATTTGAGGGAAAAAAGAAAAAGAAGAAAGAATGCAATGACAAATAAAAATAAAAGCCCACAAAAAAAGGAAACAACTTTAAAAATGACCTCCAATATAGTTAAGAGCGTATAAGCCGGTCTAGACACTCACGGATATAAAACAAAAAAAGTGATAGAGTGGTTTGCAATCAAATCAATAAATTTAATGGCACACGACGACCATAGATAACGTGAGAAAGTGAAATACAACTATTTCAGCTATCATTAACCCAGGTCAGAAAGTATACCTTCAATTGATCGAAGTTCATTGTGGCTGAGGTCCAGCACTTGAACCCAAAGTAGTTTTTCAACAGATCCAATCCGTGAAATTGATAAATTATTGAGTCGTAGAAAGGTAGTACTACCAATGTACGACGACGTCTGGTCTTTGTAGCAATAGCAGTGTCTTAATAAAGACTCTGTAGTAGATGCCACCTGTGAAGAAACCAAAATGTCAGTCAGTCTTCCAGTTTAACACATGACCACAATAGAGAGAAAAAAAATTAGATAGTTTCAATATGCAAGTTCTCATTTATGGGCATGAACCAAAGAGAGAATTCCAAGGATAAACAATTTTAATGTTACAAATAGACTACACAAAACAAGTGTTGATGTTATAGATTCTAATCCCTGGTGGCAAAAGGGATATCATTATTAATTGTATTCTATATATATATA